>CAWUPM010000280.1:0-53908 GCA_963924295.1 Dioctria rufipes
AGTAAATTTCTCAAAAAATTATTTTTTATTGTCGCAAATTTTAAATACGCCGAGGATTGCCTTTTCTATAGTTAATTTTTCACAAAATAATTTTTTAGTGTCGCAAATTTTAAATACGCCGAGGATTGCCTTTTCTATAGTAAATTTTTCAAAAAATAATTTTTTATTGTCGCAAATTTTAAATGCACCAAGGATTGCCTTTCCTATAGTAAATTTTTCAAAAAATAATTTTTTACTGTCGCAAATTTTAAATACGCCGAGGATTGCCTTTTCTATAGTAAATTTCTCAAAAAATTATTTTTTACGGTCGCAAATTTTTAATACGCCGAGGATTGCCTTTTCTATAATGAATTTGTCCAAAAATAATTTTTTACTGTCGCAAATTTTAAATACGCCGAGGATTGCCTTTTCTATAGTAAATTTTTCAAAAAATAATTTTTTACTGTCGCAAATTTTAAATACGCCGAGGATTGCCTTTTCTGTAGTAAATTTTTCCAAAAATAATTTTTTACTGTCGCATATTTTAAATACGCCGAGGATTGCCTTTTCTATAGTGAATTTGTCAAAATAATATTTTTTACTGTCGCAAATTTTAAATACGCCGAGGATTGCCTTCTCTATAGTGCATTTGTCAAAAAATAAATTTTTAATGTAGCAAATTTTAAAAACGCCGAGGATTGCCTTTTCTATAGTAAATTTTTCAAAAAATAATTTTTTACTGTCGCAAATTTTAAATACGCCGAGCATTGCCTTTTTTATAGTAAATTTTTCAAGAAATTATTTTTTACGGTTGCAAATTTTAAATACGCCGAGGATTGCCTTTTCTATAGTAAATTTTTCAAAAAATAATTTTTTACTGTCGCAAATTTTAAATACGCCGAGGATTGCCTTTTCTATAGCAAATTTCTCAAAAAATTATTTTTTATTGTCGCAAATTTTAAATACGCCGAGGATTGCATTTTCTATAGTGAATTTGTCAAAAAATAATTTTTTACTGTCGAAAATTTTAAACACGCCGAATATTGCCTTTTCTATAGTAAATTTATCAAAAAATAATTTTTTTACTGTCGAAAATTTTAAACACGCCGAGGATTGCCTTTTCATTAGTGAATTTGTCAAAATAATATTTTTTACGGTCGCAAATTTTTAATACGCGGAGGATTGCCTTTTCTATAGTGAATTTGTCAAAAAATAAATTTTTACTGTCGCAAATTTTAAATACGCCGAGGATTGCCTTTTCTTTAGTGAATTTGTCAAAATAATATTTTTTACTGTCGCAAATTTTACATACGCCGAGGGTTGCCTTTTCTATAGTAAATTTTTCAAAAAATAATTTTTTACTGTCGCAAATTTTAAATAAGTCGAGGATTGCCTTTTCTATAGTAAATTTCTCAAAAAATTATTTTTTACGGTCGCAAATTTTTAATACGCCGAGGATTGCCTTTTCTATAGTGAATTTGTCAAAAAATAAATTTTTACTGTCGCAAATTTTAAATACGCCGAGGATTGCCTTTTCTATAGTAAATTTTTCAAAAATTAATTTTTTACTGTCGCAAATTTTAAATACGCCGCGGATTGCCCTTTCTATAGTAAATTTTTCAAAAATAATTTTTTACTGTCGCAAATTTTAAATACGCCGAGGATTGCCTTTTCTATAGTAAATTTTTCAAGAAATTATTTTTTACGGTCGCAAATTTTAAATACGCCGAGGATTGCCTTTTCTATAGTGAATTTGTCAAAATAATATTTTTTATTGTCGCAAATTTTAAATACGCCGAGGATTGCATTTTCTATAGTGAATTTGTCAAAAAATAATTTTTTACTGTCGAACATTTTAAACACGCCGAATATTGCCTTTTCTGTAGTAAATTTATCAAAAAATAATGTTTTACTGTCGCAAATTTTAAATACGCCGAGGATTGCCTTTTCTTTAGTGAATTTGTCAAAATAATATTTTTTACTGTCGCAAATTTTGAATACGCCGAGGATTGCCTTTTCTATAGTGAATTTGTCAAAAAATAATTTTTTACTGTCGCAAATTTTAAATACGCCGAGGATTGCCTTTTCTATAGTAAATTTTACAAAAACTAATTTTTTACTGTCGCAAATTTTAAATACGACGAGGATTGCCTTCTCTATAGTAAATTTTTCAAAAAATTAGTTTTTACTGTCGCAAATTTTAAATACGCCGAGGATTGCCTTTTCTATAGTAAATTTCTCAAAAAATTATTTTTTATTGTCGCAAATTTTAAATACGCCGAGGATTGCATTTTCTATAGTGAATTTGTCAAAAAATAATTTTTTACTGTCGAAAATTTTAAACAGGCCGAGGATTGCCTTTTCTATAGTAAATTTTTTCAAAAAACAATTTTTTACTGTCGCAAATTTTAAATACGCCGAGGATTGCCTTTTCTTTAGTGAATTTGTCAAAATAATATTTTTTACTGTCGCAAATTTTGAATACGCCGAGGATTGCCTTTGCTATAGTGAATTTGTCAAAACATAATTTTTTACTGTCGCAAATTTTAAATACGCCGAGGATTGCCTTTTCTATAGTAAATTTTACAAAAAATAATTTTTTACTGTCGCAAATTTTAAATACGCCGAGGATTGCCTTTTCTATAGTAAATTTTTCAAAAAATAATTTTTTATTGTCGCAAATTTTAAATACGCCGAGGATTACCTTTTCTATAGTAAATTTCTCAAAAAATTATTTTTTATTGTCGCAAATTTTAAATACGCCGAGGATTGCATTTTCTATAGTGAATTTGTCAAAAAATAATTTTTTACTGTCGAAAATTTTAAACACGCCGAGTATTGCCTTTTCTATAGTCAATTTTTCAAAAAATAATTTTTTACTATCGCAAATTTTAAATACGCCGAGGATTGCCTTTTCTATAGTAAATTTTTCAAAAAATAATTTTTTACTGTCGCTAATTTTAAATACGCCGAGGATTGCCTTTTCTATAGTAAATTTTTCAAAAAATAATTTTTTACTGTCGCAAATTTTAAATACGCCGAGGATTGCCTTTTCTATAGTCAATTTTTCAAAAATATTTTTTTACTGTCGCAAATTTTAAATACGCCGAGAATTGCCTTTTCTATAGTAAATTTTTCAAGAAATTATTTTTTACGGTCGCAAATTTTAAATACGCCGAGGATTGCCTTTTCTATAGTGAATTTGTCAAAAAAATAATTTTTTACTGTCGAAAATTTTAAACACGCCGAGTATTGCCTTTTCTATAGTAAATTTATCAAAAAATAATTTTTGACTGTCTCAAATTTTAAATACGCCGAGGATTGCCTTTTCTATAGTCAATTTTTCAAAAAATAATTTTTTACTGTCGCAAATTTTAAATACGCCGAGGATTGCCTTTTCTATAGTGAATTTGTCAAAATAATATTTTTTATTGTCGCAAATTTTAAGTACGCCGAGGATTGCATTTTCTATAATGAATTTGTCAAAAAATAATTTTTTACTGTCGAAAATTTTAAACACGCCGAGTATTGCCTTTTCTATAGTAAATTTATCAAAAAATAATTTTTTACTCTCGCAAATTTTAAATACGCCGAGGATTGCCTTTTCTATAGTAAATTTTTCAAAAAATTATTTTTTACTGTCGCAAATTTTAAATACGCCGAGGATTGCCTTTTCTATAGTAAATTTTTCAAAAAATAATTTTTTACTGTCGCAAATTTTAAATACGCCGAGGATTGCCTTTTCTATAGTGAATTTGTCAAAATAATATTTTTTATTGTCGCAAATTTTAAATACGCCGAGGATTGCATTTTCTATAGTGAATTCGTCAAAAAATAATTTTTTACTGTCGAAAATTTTAAACACGCCGAGTTTTGCCTTTTCTATAGTAAATTTATCAAAAAATAATTTTTTTACTGTCGCAAATTTTAAATACGCCGAGGATTGACTTTTCTTTAGTGAATTTGTCAAAATAATATTTTTTACTGTCGCAAATTTTGAATACGCCGAGGATTGCCTTTTCTATAGTGAATTTGTCAAGAAATAATTTTTTACTGTCGCAAATTTTGAATACGCCGAGGATTGACTTTTCTATAGTAAATTTTTTACTGTCGCAAATTTTAAATACGCGGAGGATTGCCTTTTCTATAGTAAATTTTTCAAAAAACAATTTTTTACTGTCGCAAATTTTAAATACGCCGAGGATTGCCTTTGCTATACTAAATTTTTCAAAAAATAATTTTTTACTGTCGCAATTTTTAAATACGCCGAGGATTGCCTTTTCTATAGTAAATTTTTCAAAAAATAATTTTTTACTGTCGCAAATTTTAAATACACCGAGGATTGCCTTTTCTATAGTAAATTTTTCAAAAAATAATTTTTTACTGTCGCAAATTTTAAATACGCCGAAGATTGCCTTTTCTACAGTAATTTTCTCAAAGAATTATTTTTTACGGTCGCAAATTTTTAATAGGCCAAAGATTGCCTTTTCTATAGTGAATTTGTCAAAAAATAAATTTTTACTGTCGCAAATTTTAAATACGCCGAGGATTGCCTTTTCTATAGTAAATTTTTCAAAAAATAATTTTTTACTGTCGCAAATTTTAAATACGCCGAGGATTGCCTTTTCTATACTAAATTTTTCAAAAAATAATCTTTTACTGTCGCGAATTTTAAATACGCCGAGGATTGCAGTTTCGATAGTAAATTTTTCAAAAAATTATTTTTTACTGTCGCAAATTTTAAATACGCCGAGGATTGCCTTTTCTATAGTAAATTTTTCAAAAAATAATTTTTTACTGTAGCAAATTTTAAATACGCCGAGGATTGCCTTTTCTATAGTAAATTTTTCAAAAAATAATTTTTTACTGTCGCAAATTTTAAATACGCCGAGGATTGCCTTTTCTATAGTAAATTTCTCAAAAAATAATTTTTTTACTATCGCAAATTTTAAATACGCCGAGGATTGCCTTTTCTATAGTAAATTTTTCAAAAAATAATTTTTTACTGTCGCAAATTTTAAATACGTCGAGGATTGCCTTTTCTATAGTAAATTTCTCAAAAAACTATTTTTTACGGTCGCAAATTTTTAATACGCCGAGGATTGAATTTTCTATAGTGAATTTTTCAAAAAAATAATTTTTTACTGTCGCAAATTTTAAATACGCCGAGGATTGCCTTTTCTATAGTAAATTTATCAAAAAATAATTTTTTACTGTCGCAAATTTTAAATACGCCGCGGATTGCCTTTTCTATAGTAAATTTTTCAAAAAATAATTTTTTACTGTCGCAAATTTTAAATACGCCGAGGATTGCCTTTTCTATAGTAAATTTTTCAAGAAATTATTTTTTACGGTCGCAAATTTTAAATACGCCGAGGATTGCCTTTTCTATAGTGAATTTGTCAAAATAATATTTTTTTATTGTCGCAAATTTTAAATACACCGAGGATTGCATTTTCTATAGTGCATTTGTCAAAAAATAATTTTTTACTGTCGAAAATTTTAAACACGCCGAGTATTTCCTTTTCTATTGTAAATTTATCAAAAAATAATTTTTTACTATCGCAAATTTTAAATACGCCGAGGATTGCCTTTTCTTTAGTGAATTTGTCAAAATAGTATTTTTTACTGTCGCAAATTTTGAATACGCCGAGGATTGCCTTTTCTATAGTGAATTTGTCAAAAAATAATTTTTTACTGTCGCAAATTTTAAATACGCCGAGGATTGCCTTTTCTAAGGTAAATTTTTCAAAAAATAATTTTTTACTGTCGCAAATTTTAAATACGCCGAGGATTGCCTTTTCTATAGTAAATTTTTCAAAAAATAATTTTTTACTGTCGCAAATTTTAAATACGCCGAGGATTGCCTTTTCTATAGTAAATTTATCAAAAAATAATTTTTTACTGTCTCAAATTTTAAATACGCCGCGGATTGCCTTTTCTATAGTAAATTTTTCAAAAAATAATTTTTTACTGTCGCAAATTTTAAATACGCCGAGGATTGCCTTTTCTATAGTAAATTTTTCAAGAAATTATTTTTTACGGTCGCAAATTTTAAATACGCCGAGGATTGCCTTTTCTATAGTGAATTTGTCAAAATAATATTTTTTATTGTCGCAAATTTTAAATACACCGAGGATTGCATTTTCTATAGTGCATTTGTCAAAAAATAATTTTTTACTGTCGCGAATTTTAAATACGCCGAGGATTGCATTTTCTATAGTAAATTTTTCAAAAAATAATTTTTTCCTGTCGCAAATTTTAAATACGCCGAGGATTGCCTTTTCTATAGTAAATTTTTCAAAAAATAATTTTTTACTGTCGCAAATTTTAAATACGCCGAGGATTGCCTTTTCTATAGTAAATTTTTCAAAAAATAATTTTTTACTGTCGCAAATTTTAAATACGCCGAGGATTGCCTTTTCTATAGTCAATTTTCAAAAAATAATTTTTTACTGTCGCAAATTTTAAATACGCCGAGGATTGCCTTTTCTATAGTAAATTTCTCAAAAAATAATTTTTTACTGTCGCAAATTTTAAATACGTCGAGGATTGCCTTTTCTATAGTAAATTTATCAAAAAACTATTTTTTACGGTCGCAAATTTTTAATACGCCGAGGATTGCCTTTTCTATAGTGAATTTGTCAACAAATAATTTTTTACTGTCGCATATTTTAAATACACCGAGGATTGCCTTTTCTATAGTAAATTTTTCACAAAATAATTTTTTACTGTCGCAAATTTTAAATACGCCGCGGATTGCCTTTTCTATTGTAAATTTTTCAAAAAATAATTTTTTACTGTCGCTAATTTTAAATACGCCGAGGATTGCCTTTTCTATAGTAAATTTTTCAAAAAATAATTTCTTACTGTCGCAAATTTTAAATACGCCGAGGATTGCCTTTTCTATAGTAAATTTTTCAAAAAATAATTTTTTACTGTCGCAAATTTTAAATAAGTCGAGGATTGCCTTTGCTATAGTAAATTTATCAAAAAATTATTTTTTACGGTCGCAAATTTTTAATACGCCGAGGATTGCCTTTTCTATAGTGAACTTGTCAAAAAATAAATTTTTACTGTCGCAAATTTTAAATACGCCGAGGATTGCCTTTTCTATAGTAAAGTTTTCAAAAAATAATTTTTTACTGTCGCAAGTTTTAAATACGCCGAGTATTTCCTTTTCTATAGTCAATTTTTCAAAAAATAATTTTTTACTGTCGCAAATTTTAAATACGCCGAGGATTGCCTTTTCTATAGTAAATTTTTCGAGAAATTATTTTTTACGGTCGCAAATTTTAAATACGCCGAGGATTGCCTTTTCTATAGTGAATTTGTTAAAAAATAATTTTTTACTGTCGAAAATTTTAAACACGCCGAGTATTGCCTTTTCTGTAGTAAATTTATCAAAAAATAATTTTTTACTGTCGCAAATTTTAAATACGCCGAGGATTGCCTTTTCTATAGTGAATTTGTCAAAATAATATTTTTTATTGTCGCAAATTTTAAATACGCCGAGGATTGCATTTTCTATAGTGAATTTGTCAAAAAATAATTTTTTACTGTCGAAAATTTTAAACACGCCGAGTATTGCCTTTTCTATAGTAAATTTATCAAAAAATAATTTTTTACTGTCGCAAATTTTAAATACGCCGAGGATTGCCTTTTCTATGGTAAATTTTCCAAAAAATTATTTTTTACTGTCGCAAATTTTAAATACGCCGAAGGTTGCCTTTTCTATAGTAAATTTTTCAAAAAATAATTTTTTACTGTCGCAAATTTTAAATACGCCGAGGATTGCCTTTTCTATAGTAAATTTTTCAAAAAATAATTTTTTACTGTCGCAAATTTTAAATACGCCCAGGATTGCCTTTTCTATAGTAAATTTTTCAAAAAATAATTTTTTACTGTCGCAAATTTTAAATATGTCGAGGATTGCCTTTTCTATAGTAAATTTCTCAAAAAATTATTTTTTACGGTCGCAAATTTTTAATACGCCGAGGATTGCCTTTTCTATAGTGAATTTGTCAAAATAGTATTTTTTACTGTCGCAAATTTTGAATACGCCGAAGATTGCCTTTTCTATAGTGAATTTGTCAAAAAATAATTTTTTACTGTCGCAAATTTTAAATACGCCGAGGATTGCCTTTTCTATAGTAAATTTTTCAAAAAATAATTTTTTACTGTCGCAAATTTTAAATACGCCGAGTATTGTCTTTTCTATAGTAAATTTTTCAAAAAATAATTTTTTACTGTCGCAAATTTTAAATACGTCGAGGATTGCCTTTTGTATAGTAAATTTCTCAAAAAATTATTTTTTACGGTCGCAAATTTTTAATACGCCGAGGATTGCCTTTTCTATAGTGAATTTGTCAAAAAATAATTTTTTACTGTCGCAAATTTTAAATACGCCGAGGATTGCCTTTTCTATAGTAAATTTTTCAAAAAGTAATTTTTTACTGTCGCAAATTTTAAATACGCCGAGGATTGCCTTTTCTATAGTAAATTTTTCAAGAAATTATTTTTTACGGTCGCAAATTTTAAATACGCCGAGGATTGCCTTTTCTATAGTGAATTTGTCAAAATAATATTTTTTATTGTCGCAAATTTTAAATACGCCGAAGATTGCCTTTTCTATAGTAAATTTTTCAAAAAACAATTTTTTACTGTCGCAAATTTTAATTACGCCGAGGATTGCCTTTTCTATAGTAAATTTTTCACAAAATAATTTTTTACTGTCGCAAATTTTAAATACGCCGAGTATTGCCTTTTCTATAGTAAATTTTTCAAAAAATAATTTTTTACTGTCGCAAATTTTAAATGCACCAAGGATTGCCTTTCCTATAGTAAATTTTTCAAAAAATAATTTTTTACTGTCGCAAATTTTAAATACGTCGAGGATTGCCTTTTCTATAGTAAATTTCTCAAAAAATTATTTTTTATGGTCGCAAATTTTAAATACACCGAGGATAGCATTTTCTATAGTGCATTTGTCAAAAAATAATTTTTTACTGTCGAAAATTTTAAACACGCCGAGTATTTCCTTTTCTATAGTAAATTTATCAAAAAATAATTTTTTACTATCGCAAATTTTAAATACGCCGAGGATTGCCTTTTCTTTAGTGAATTTGTCAAAATAGTATTTTTTACTGTCGCAAATTTTGAATACGCCGAGGATTGCCTTTTCTATAGTGAATTTGTCAAAAAATAATTTTCTACTGTCGCAAATTTTAAATACGCCGAGGATTGCCTTTTCTAAGGTAAATTTTTCAAAAAATAATTTTTTATTGTCGCAAATTTTAAATACGCCGAGGATTGCCTTTTCTATAGTAAATTTTTCAAAAAATAATTTTTTACTGTCGCAAATTTTAAATACGCCGAGGATTGCCTTTTCTATAGTAAATTTATCAAAAAATAATTTTTTACTGTCTCAAATTTTAAATACGCCGCGGATTGCCTTTTCTATAGTAAATTTTTCAAAAAATAATTTTTTACTGTCGCAAATTTTAAATACGCCGAGGATTGCCTTTTCTATAGTAAATTTTTCAAGAAATTATTTTTTACGGTCGCAAATTTTAAATACGCCGAGGATTGCCTTTTCTATAGTGAATTTGTCAAAATAATATTTTTTATTGTCGCAAATTTTAAATACACCGAGGATTGCATTTTCTATAGTGCATTTGTCAAAAAATAATTTTTTACTGTCGCAAATTTTAAATACGCCGAGGATTGCATTTTCTATAGTAAATTTTTCAAAAAATAATTTTTTCCTGTCGCAAATTTTAAATACGCCGAGGATTGCCTTTTCTATAGTAAATTTTTCAAAAAATAATTTTTTACTGTCGCAAATTTTAAATACGCCGAGGATTGCCTTTTCTATAGTAAATTTTTCAAAAAATAATTTTTTACTGTCGCAAATTTTAAATACGCCGAGGATTGCCTTTTCTATAGTAAATTTTCAAAAAATAATTTTTTACTGTCGCAAATTTTAAATACGCCGAGGATTGCCTTTTCTATAGTAAATTTCTCAAAAAATAATTTTTTACTGTCGCAAATTTTAAATACGTCGAGGATTGCCTTTTCTATAGTAAATTTATCAAAAAACTATTTTTTACGGTCGCAAATTTTTAATACGCCGAGGATTGCCTTTTCTATAGTGAATTTGTCAACAAATAATTTTTTACTGTCGCATATTTTAAATACACCGAGGATTGCCTTTTCTATAGTAAATTTTTCACAAAATAATTTTTTACTGTCGCAAATTTTAAATACGCCGCGGATTGCCTTTATATAGTAATTTTTCAAAAAATAATTTTTTACTGTCGCAAATTTTAAATACGCCGAGGATTGCCTTTTCTATAGTAAATTTTTCAAAAAATAATTTCTTACTGTCGCAAATTTTAAATACGCCGAGGATTGCCTTTTCTATAGTAAATTTTTCAAAAAATAATTTTTTACTGTCGCAAATTTTAAATAAGTCGAGGATTGCCTTTGCTATAGTAAATTTATCAAAAAATTATTTTTTACGGTCGCAAATTTTTAATACGCCGAGGATTGCCTTTTCTATAGTGAAATTGTCAAAAAATAAATTTTTACTGTCGCAAATTTTAAATACGCCGAGGATTGCCTTTTCTATAGTGAATTTGTTAAAAAATAATTTTTTACTGTCGAAAATTTTAAACACGCCGAGTATTGCCTTTTCTGTAGTAAATTTATCAAAAAATAATTTTTTACTGTCGCAAATTTTAAATACGCCGAGGATTGCCTTTTCTATAGTGAATTTGTCAAAATAATATTTTTTATTGTCGCAAATTTTAAATACGCCGAGGATTGCATTTTCTATAGTGAATTTGTCAAAAAATAATTTTTTACTGTCGAAAATTTTAAACACGCCGAGTATTGCCTTTTCTATAGTAAATTTATCAAAAAATAATTTTTTACTGTCGCAAATTTTAAATACGCCGAGGATTGCCTTTTCTATGGTAAATTTTCCAAAAAATTATTTTTTACTGTCGCAAATTTTAAATACGCCGAAGGTTGCCTTTTCTATAGTAAATTTTTCAAAAAATAATTTTTTACTGTCGCAAATTTTAAATACGCCGAGGATTGCCTTTTCTTTAGTGAATTTGTCAAAATAATATTTTTTACTATCGCAAATTTTAAATACACCGAGGATTGCCTTTTCTATAGTAAATTTTTCAAAATAATATTTTTTACTATCGCAAATTTTAAATACACCGAGGATTGCCTTTTCTATAGTAAATTTTTCAAAAAATTATTTTTTACTATCGCAAATTTTAAATACGCCGAGGATTGCCTTTATATAGTAATTTTTCAAAAAATAATTTTTTACTGTCGCTAATTTTAAATACGCCGAGGATTGCCTTTTCTATAGTAAATTTTTCAAAAAATAATTTCTTACTGTCGCAAATTTTAAATACGCCGAGGATTGCCTTTTCTATAGTAAATTTTTCAAAAAATAATTTTTTACTGTCGCAAATTTTAAATAAGTCGAGGATTGCCTTTGCTATAGTAAATTTATCAAAAAATTATTTTTTACGGTCGCAAATTTTTAATACGCCGAGGATTGCCTTTTCTATAGTGAAATTGTCAAAAAATAAATTTTTACTGTCGCAAATTTTAAATACGCCGAGGATTGCCTTTTCTATAGTGAATTTGTTAAAAAATAATTTTTTACTGTCGAAAATTTTAAACACGCCGAGTATTGCCTTTTCTGTAGTAAATTTATCAAAAAATAATTTTTTACTGTCGCAAATTTTAAATACGCCGAGGATTGCCTTTTCTATAGTGAATTTGTCAAAATAATATTTTTTATTGTCGCAAATTTTAAATACGCCGAGGATTGCATTTTCTATAGTGAATTTGTCAAAAAATAATTTTTTACTGTCGAAAATTTTAAACACGCCGAGTATTGCCTTTTCTATAGTAAATTTATCAAAAAATAATTTTTTACTGTCGCAAATTTTAAATACGCCGAGGATTGCCTTTTCTATGGTAAATTTTCCAAAAAATTATTTTTTACTGTCGCAAATTTTAAATACGCCGAAGGTTGCCTTTTCTATAGTAAATTTTTCAAAAAATAATTTTTTACTGTCGCAAATTTTAAATACGCCGAGGATTGCCTTTTCTATAGTAAATTTTTCAAAAAATAATTTTTTACTGTCGCAAATTTTAAATACGCCCAGGATTGCCTTTTCTATAGTAAATTTTTCAAAAAATAATTTTTTACTGTCGCAAATTTTAAATATGTCGAGGATTGCCTTTTCTATAGTAAATTTCTCAAAAAATTATTTTTTACGGTCGCAAATTTTTAATACGCCGAGGATTGCCTTTTCTATAGTGAATTTGTCAAAATAGTATTTTTTACTGTCGCAAATTTTGAATACGCCGAAGATTGCCTTTTCTATAGTGAATTTGTCAAAAAATAATTTTTTACTGTCGCAAATTTTAAATACGCCGAGGATTGCCTTTTCTATAGTAAATTTTTCAAAAAATAATTTTTTACTGTCGCAAATTTTAAATACGCCGAGTATTGTCTTTTCTATAGTAAATTTTTCAAAAAATAATTTTTTACTGTCGCAAATTTTAAATACGTCGAGGATTGCCTTTTGTATAGTAAATTTCTCAAAAAATTATTTTTTACGGTCGCAAATTTTTAATACGCCGAGGATTGCCTTTTCTATAGTGAATTTTTTCAAAAAATAATTTTTTACTGTCGCAAATTTTAAATACGCCGAGGATTGCCTTTTCTATAGTAAATTTTTCAAAAAGTAATTTTTTACTGTCGCAAATTTTAAATACGCCGAGGATTGCCTTTTCTATAGTAAATTTTTCAAGAAATTATTTTTTACGGTCGCAAATTTTAAATACGCCGAGGATTGCCTTTTCTATAGTGAATTTGTCAAAATAATATTTTTTATTGTCGCAAATTTTAAATACGCCGAAGATTGCCTTTTCTATAGTAAATTTTTCAAAAAACAATTTTTTACTGTCGCAAATTTTAATTACGCCGAGGATTGCCTTTTCTATAGTAAATTTTTCACAAAATAATTTTTTACTGTCGCAAATTTTAAATACGCCGAGTATTGCCTTTTCTATAGTAAATTTTTCAAAAAATAATTTTTTACTGTCGCAAATTTTAAATGCACCAAGGATTGCCTTTCCTATAGTAAATTTTTCAAAAAATAATTTTTTACTGTCGCAAATTTTAAATACGTCGAGGATTGCCTTTTCTATAGTAAATTTCTCAAAAAATTATTTTTTATGGTCGCAAATTTTAAATACACCGAGGATAGCATTTTCTATAGTGCATTTGTCAAAAAATAATTTTTTACTGTCGAAAATTTTAAACACGCCGAGTATTTCCTTTTCTATAGTAAATTTATCAAAAAATAATTTTTTACTATCGCAAATTTTAAATACGCCGAGGATTGCCTTTTCTTTAGTGAATTTGTCAAAATAGTATTTTTTACTGTCGCAAATTTTGAATACGCCGAGGATTGCCTTTTCTATAGTGAATTTGTCAAAAAATAATTTTTTACTGTCGCAAATTTTAAATACGCCGAGGATTGCCTTTTCTAAGGTAAATTTTTCAAAAAATAATTTTTTATTGTCGCAAATTTTAAATACGCCGAGGATTGCCTTTTCTATAGTAAATTTTTCAAAAAATAATTTTTTACTGTCGCAAATTTTAAATACGCCGAGGATTGCCTTTTCTATAGTAAATTTATCAAAAAATAATTTTTTACTGTCTCAAATTTTAAATACGCCGCGGATTGCCTTTTCTATAGTAAATTTTTCAAAAAATAATTTTTTACTGTCGCAAATTTTAAATACGCCGAGGATTGCCTTTTCTATAGTAAATTTTTCAAGAAATTATTTTTTACGGTCGCAAATTTTAAATACGCCGAGGATTGCCTTTTCTATAGTGAATTTGTCAAAATAATATTTTTTATTGTCGCAAATTTTAAATACACCGAGGATTGCATTTTCTATAGTGCATTTGTCAAAAAATAATTTTTTACTGTCGCAAATTTTAAATACGCCGAGGATTGCATTTTCTATAGTAAATTTTTCAAAAAATAATTTTTTCCTGTCGCAAATTTTAAATACGCCGAGGATTGCCTTTTCTATAGTAAATTTTTCAAAAAATAATTTTTTACTGTCGCAAATTTTAAATACGCCGAGGATTGCCTTTTCTATAGTAAATTTTTCAAAAAATAATTTTTTACTGTCGCAAATTTTAAATACGCCGAGGATTGCCTTTTCTATAGTAAATTTTCAAAAAATAATTTTTTACTGTCGCAAATTTTAAATACGCCGAGGATTGCCTTTTCTATAGTAAATTTCTCAAAAAATAATTTTTTACTGTCGCAAATTTTAAATACGTCGAGGATTGCCTTTTCTATAGTAAATTTATCAAAAAACTATTTTTTACGGTCGCAAATTTTTAATACGCCGAGGATTGCCTTTTCTATAGTGAATTTGTCAACAAATAATTTTTTACTGTCGCATATTTTAAATACACCGAGGATTGCCTTTTCTATAGTAAATTTTTCACAAAATAATTTTTTACTGTCGCAAATTTTAAATACGCCGCGGATTGCCTTTTCTATTGTAAATTTTTCAAAAAATAATTTTTTACTGTCGCAAATTTTAAATACGCCGAGGATTGCCTTTTCTATAGTAAATTTTTCAAAAAATAATTTTTTAGTGTCGCAAATTTTAAATACGCCGAGGATTGCCTTTTCTATAGTAAATTTCTCAAAAAATTATTTTTTATTGTCGCAAATTTTAAATACGCCGAGGATTGCATTTTTTATAGTGAATTTGTCAAAAAATAATTTTTTGCTGTCGAAAATTTTAAACACGCCAAGTATTGCCTTTTCTATAGTAAATTTATCAAAAAATAATTTTTTACTGTCGCAAATTTTAAATACGCCGAGGATTGCCTTTTCTTTAGTGAATTTGTCAAAATAATATTTTTTACTATCGCAAATTTTAAATACACCGAGGATTGCCTTTTCTATAGTAAATTTTTCAAAATAATATTTTTTACTATCGCAAATTTTAAATACACCGAGGATTGCCTTTTCTATAGTAAATTTTTCAAAAAATTATTTTTTACTATCGCAAATTTTAAATACGCCGAGGATTTCCTTTATATAGTAATTTTTCAAAAAATAATTTTTTACTGTCGCTAATTTTAAATACGCCGAGGATTGCCTTTTCTATAGTAAATTTTTCAAAAAATAATTTCTTACTGTCGCAAATTTTAAATACGCCGAGGATTGCCTTTTCTATAGTAAATTTTTCAAAAAATAATTTTTTACTGTCGCAAATTTTAAATAAGTCGAGGATTGCCTTTGCTATAGTAAATTTATCAAAAAATTATTTTTTACGGTCGCAAATTTTTAATACGCCGAGGATTGCCTTTTCTATAGTGAAATTGTCAAAAAATAAATTTTTACTGTCGCAAATTTTAAATACGCCGAGGATTGCCTTTTCTATAGTGAATTTGTTAAAAAATAATTTTTTACTGTCGAAAATTTTAAACACGCCGAGTATTGCCTTTTCTGTAGTAAATTTATCAAAAAATAATTTTTTACTGTCGCAAATTTTAAATACGCCGAGGATTGCCTTTTCTATAGTGAATTTGTCAAAATAATATTTTTTATTGTCGCAAATTTTAAATACGCCGAGGATTGCATTTTCTATAGTGAATTTGTCAAAAAATAATTTTTTACTGTCGAAAATTTTAAACACGCCGAGTATTGCCTTTTCTATAGTAAATTTATCAAAAAATAATTTTTTACTGTCGCAAATTTTAAATACGCCGAGGATTGCCTTTTCTATGGTAAATTTTCCAAAAAATTATTTTTTACTGTCGCAAATTTTAAATACGCCGAAGGTTGCCTTTTCTATAGTAAATTTTTCAAAAAATAATTTTTTACTGTCGCAAATTTTAAATACGCCGAGGATTGCCTTTTCTTTAGTGAATTTGTCAAAATAATATTTTTTACTATCGCAAATTTTAAATACACCGAGGATTGCCTTTTCTATAGTAAATTTTTCAAAATAATATTTTTTACTATCGCAAATTTTAAATACACCGAGGATTGCCTTTTCTATAGTAAATTTTTCAAAAAATTATTTTTTACTATCGCAAATTTTAAATACGCCGAGGATTGCCTTTATATAGTAATTTTTCAAAAAATAATTTTTTACTGTCGCTAATTTTAAATACGCCGAGGATTGCCTTTTCTATAGTAAATTTTTCAAAAAATAATTTCTTACTGTCGCAAATTTTAAATACGCCGAGGATTGCCTTTTCTATAGTAAATTTTTCAAAAAATAATTTTTTACTGTCGCAAATTTTAAATAAGTCGAGGATTGCCTTTGCTATAGTAAATTTATCAAAAAATTATTTTTTACGGTCGCAAATTTTTAATACGCCGAGGATTGCCTTTTCTATAGTGAAATTGTCAAAAAATAAATTTTTACTGTCGCAAATTTTAAATACGCCGAGGATTGCCTTTTCTATAGTGAATTTGTTAAAAAATAATTTTTTACTGTCGAAAATTTTAAACACGCCGAGTATTGCCTTTTCTGTAGTAAATTTATCAAAAAATAATTTTTTACTGTCGCAAATTTTAAATACGCCGAGGATTGCCTTTTCTATAGTGAATTTGTCAAAATAATATTTTTTATTGTCGCAAATTTTAAATACGCCGAGGATTGCATTTTCTATAGTGAATTTGTCAAAAAATAATTTTTTACTGTCGAAAATTTTAAACACGCCGAGTATTGCCTTTTCTATAGTAAATTTATCAAAAAATAATTTTTTACTGTCGCAAATTTTAAATACGCCGAGGATTGCCTTTTCTATGGTAAATTTTCCAAAAAATTATTTTTTACTGTCGCAAATTTTAAATACGCCGAAGGTTGCCTTTTCTATAGTAAATTTTTCAAAAAATAATTTTTTACTGTCGCAAATTTTAAATACGCCGAGGATTGCCTTTTCTATAGTAAATTTTTCAAAAAATAATTTTTTACTGTCGCAAATTTTAAATACGCCCAGGATTGCCTTTTCTATAGTAAATTTTTCAAAAAATAATTTTTTACTGTCGCAAATTTTAAATATGTCGAGGATTGCCTTTTCTATAGTAAATTTCTCAAAAAATTATTTTTTACGGTCGCAAATTTTTAATACGCCGAGGATTGCCTTTTCTATAGTGAATTTGTCAAAATAGTATTTTTTACTGTCGCAAATTTTGAATACGCCGAAGATTGCCTTTTCTATAGTGAATTTGTCAAAAAATAATTTTTTACTGTCGCAAATTTTAAATACGCCGAGGATTGCCTTTTCTATAGTAAATTTTTCAAAAAATAATTTTTTACTGTCGCAAATTTTAAATACGCCGAGTATTGTCTTTCCTATAGTAAATTTTTCAAAAAATAATTTTTTACTGTCGCAAATTTTAAATACGTCGAGGATTGCCTTTTGTATAGTAAATTTCTCAAAAAATTATTTTTTACGGTCGCAAATTTTTAATACGCCGAGGATTGCCTTTTCTATAGTGAATTTGTCAAAAAATAATTTTTTACTGTCGCAAATTTTAAATACGTCGAGGATTGCCTTTTCTATAGTAAATTTCTCAAAAAATTATTTTTTATGGTCGCAAATTTTTAATACGCCGAGGATTGCCTTTTCTATTGTAAATTTTTCAAAAAATAATTTTTTACTGTCGCAAATTTTAAATACGCCGAGGATTGCCTTTTCTATAGTAAATTTTCAAAAAATAATTTTTTACTGTCGCAAATTTTAAATACGCCGAGGATTGCCTTTTCTATAGTAAATTTCTCAAAAAATAATTTTTTACTGTCGCAAATTTTAAATACGTCGAGGATTGCCTTTTCTATAGTAAATTTATCAAAAAACTATTTTTTACGGTCGCAAATTTTTAATACGCCGAGGATTGCCTTTTCTATAGTGAATTTGTCAACAAATAATTTTTTACTGTCGCATATTTTAAATACACCGAGGATTGCCTTTTCTATAGTAAATTTTTCACAAAATAATTTTTTACTGTCGCAAATTTTAAATACGCCGCGGATTGCCTTTTCTATTGTAAATTTTTCAAAAAATAATTTTTTACTGTCGCAAATTTTAAATACGCCGAGGATTGCCTTTTCTATAGTAAATTTTTCAAAAAATAATTTTTTAGTGTCGCAAATTTTAAATACGCCGAGGATTGCCTTTTCTATAGTAAATTTCTCAAAAAATTATTTTTTATTGTCGCAAATTTTAAATACGCCGAGGATTGCATTTTTTATAGTGAATTTGTCAAAAAATAATTTTTTGCTGTCGAAAATTTTAAACACGCCAAGTATTGCCTTTTCTATAGTAAATTTATCAAAAAATAATTTTTTACTGTCGCAAATTTTAAATACGCCGAGGATTGCCTTTTCTTTAGTGAATTTGTCAAAATAATATTTTTTACTATCGCAAATTTTAAATACACCGAGGATTGCCTTTTCTATAGTAAATTTTTCAAAATAATATTTTTTACTATCGCAAATTTTAAATACACCGAGGATTGCCTTTTCTATAGTAAATTTTTCAAAAAATTATTTTTTACTATCGCAAATTTTAAATACGCCGAGGATTGCCTTTATATAGTAATTTTTCAAAAAATAATTTTTTACTGTCGCTAATTTTAAATACGCCGAGGATTGCCTTTTCTATAGTAAATTTTTCAAAAAATAATTTCTTACTGTCGCAAATTTTAAATACGCCGAGGATTGCCTTTTCTATAGTAAATTTTTCAAAAAATAATTTTTTACTGTCGCAAATTTTAAATAAGTCGAGGATTGCCTTTGCTATAGTAAATTTATCAAAAAATTATTTTTTACGGTCGCAAATTTTTAATACGCCGAGGATTGCCTTTTCTATAGTGAAATTGTCAAAAAATAAATTTTTACTGTCGCAAATTTTAAATACGCCGAGGATTGCCTTTTCTATAGTGAATTTGTTAAAAAATAATTTTTTACTGTCGAAAATTTTAAACACGCCGAGTATTGCCTTTTCTGTAGTAAATTTATCAAAAAATAATTTTTTACTGTCGCAAATTTTAAATACGCCGAGGATTGCCTTTTCTATAGTGAATTTGTCAAAATAATATTTTTTATTGTCGCAAATTTTAAATACGCCGAGGATTGCATTTTCTATAGTGAATTTGTCAAAAAATAATTTTTTACTGTCGAAAATTTTAAACACGCCGAGTATTGCCTTTTCTATAGTAAATTTATCAAAAAATAATTTTTTACTGTCGCAAATTTTAAATACGCCGAGGATTGCCTTTTCTATGGTAAATTTTCCAAAAAATTATTTTTTACTGTCGCAAATTTTAAATACGCCGAAGGTTGCCTTTTCTATAGTAAATTTTTCAAAAAATAATTTTTTACTGTCGCAAATTTTAAATACGCCGAGGATTGCCTTTTCTTTAGTGAATTTGTCAAAATAATATTTTTTACTATCGCAAATTTTAAATACACCGAGGATTGCCTTTTCTATAGTAAATTTTTCAAAATAATATTTTTTACTATCGCAAATTTTAAATACACCGAGGATTGCCTTTTCTATAGTAAATTTTTCAAAAAATTATTTTTTACTATCGCAAATTTTAAATACGCCGAGGATTGCCTTTATATAGTAATTTTTCAAAAAATAATTTTTTACTGTCGCTAATTTTAAATACGCCGAGGATTGCCTTTTCTATAGTAAATTTTTCAAAAAATAATTTCTTACTGTCGCAAATTTTAAATACGCCGAGGATTGCCTTTTCTATAGTAAATTTTTCAAAAAATAATTTTTTACTGTCGCAAATTTTAAATAAGTCGAGGATTGCCTTTGCTATAGTAAATTTATCAAAAAATTATTTTTTACGGTCGCAAATTTTTAATACGCCGAGGATTGCCTTTTCTATAGTGAAATTGTCAAAAAATAAATTTTTACTGTCGCAAATTTTAAATACGCCGAGGATTGCCTTTTCTATAGTGAATTTGTTAAAAAATAATTTTTTACTGTCGAAAATTTTAAACACGCCGAGTATTGCCTTTTCTGTAGTAAATTTATCAAAAAATAATTTTTTACTGTCGCAAATTTTAAATACGCCGAGGATTGCCTTTTCTATAGTGAATTTGTCAAAATAATATTTTTTATTGTCGCAAATTTTAAATACGCCGAGGATTGCATTTTCTATAGTGAATTTGTCAAAAAATAATTTTTTACTGTCGAAAATTTTAAACACGCCGAGTATTGCCTTTTCTATAGTAAATTTATCAAAAAATAATTTTTTACTGTCGCAAATTTTAAATACGCCGAGGATTGCCTTTTCTATGGTAAATTTTCCAAAAAATTATTTTTTACTGTCGCAAATTTTAAATACGCCGAAGGTTGCCTTTTCTATAGTAAATTTTTCAAAAAATTATTTTTTACTGTCGCAAATTTTAAATACGCCGAGGATTGCCTATTCTATAGTAAATTTTTCAAAAAATAATTTTTTACTGTCGCAAATTTTAAATACGCCCAGGATTGCCTTTTCTATAGTAAATTTTTCAAAAAATAATTTTTTACTGTCGCAAATTTTAAATATGTCGAGGATTGCCTTTTCTATAGTAAATTTCTCAAAAAATTATTTTTTACGGTCGCAAATTTTTAATACGCCGAGGATTGCCTTTTCTATAGTGAATTTGTCAAAATAGTATTTTTTACTGTCGCAAATTTTGAATACGCCGAAGATTGCCTTTTCTATAGTGAATTTGTCAAAAAATAATTTTTTACTGTCGCAAATTTTAAATACGCCGAGGATTGCCTTTTCTATAGTAAATTTTTCAAAAAATAATTTTTTACTGTCGCAAATTTTAAATACGCCGAGTATTGTCTTTTCTATAGTAAATTTTTCAAAAAATAATTTTTTACTGTCGCAAATTTTAAATACGTCGAGGATTGCCTTTTGTATAGTAAATTTCTCAAAAAATTATTTTTTACGGTCGCAAATTTTTAATACGCCGAGGATTGCCTTTTCTATAGTGAATTTGTCAAAAAATAATTTTTTACTGTCGCAAATTTTAAATACGTCGAGGATTGCCTTTTCTATAGTAAATTTCTCAAAAAATTATTTTTTATGGTCGCAAATTTTTAATACGCCGAGGATTGCTTTTTCTATAATGAATTTGTCAAAAAATAATTTTTTACTGTCGCAAATTTTAAATACGCCAAGGATTGCCTTTTCTATAGTAAATTTTTCAAAAAATAATTTTTTACTGTCGCAAATTTTAAATACGCCGAGGATTGCCTTTTCTGTAGTAAATTTTTCCAAAAATAATTTTTTACTGTCGCAAATTTTAAATACGCCGAGGATTGCCTTTTCTATAGTGAATTTGTCAAAATAATATTTTTTACTGTCGCAAATTTTAAATACGCCGAGGATTGCCTTCTCTATAGTGCATTTGTCAAAAAATAAATTTTTACTGTAGCAAATTTTAAAAACGCCGAGGATTCCCTTTTCTATAGTAAATTTTTCAAAAAATAATTTTTTACTGTCGGAAATTTTAAATGCGCCGAGGATTGCCTTTTCTGTAGTAAATTTTTCAAAAAATAATTTTTTACTGTCGCAAATTTTAAATACGCCGAGCATTGCCTTTTTTATAGTAAATTTTTCAAGAAATTATTTTTTACGGTTGCAAATTTTAAATACGCCGAGGATTGCCTTTTCTATAGTAAATTTTTCAAAAAATAATTTTTTACTGTCGCAAATTTTAAATACGCCGAGGATTGCCTTTTCTATAGTAAATTTCTCAAAAAATTATTTTTTATTGTCGCAAATTTTAAATACGCCGAGGATTGCCTTTTCTATAGTAAAATTTTCAAAAAATAATTTTTTACTGTCGCAAATTTTAAATACGCCGAGGATTGTCTTTTCTATAGTAAATTTTTCAAAAAATAATTTTTTACTGTCGCAAATTTTAAATACGCCGAGGATTGTCTTTTCTATAGTAAATTTTTCAAAAAATAATTTTTTACTGTCGCAAATTTTAAATACGTCGAGGATTGCCTTTTGTATAGTAAATTTCTCAAAAAATTATTTTTTACGGTCGCAAATTTTTAATACGCCGAGGATTGCCTTTTCTATAGTGAATTTGTCAAAAAATAATTTTTTACTGTCGCAAATTTTAAATACGCCGAGGATTGTCTTTTCTATAGTAAATTTTTCAAAAAGTAATTTTTTACTGTCGCAAATTTTAAATACGCCGAGGATTGCCTTTTCTATAGTAAATTTTTCAAGAAATTATTTTTTACGGTCGCAAATTTTAAATACGCCGAGGATTGCCTTTTCTATAGTGAATTTGTCAAAATAATATTTTTTATTGTCGCAAATTTTAAATACGCCGAAGATTGCCTTTTCTATAGTAAATTTTTCAAAAAACAATTTTTTACTGTCGCAAATTTTAATTACGCCGAGGATTGCCTTTTCTATAGTAAATTTTTCACAAAATAATTTTTTACTGTCGCAAATTTTAAATACGCCGAGGATTGCCTTTTCTATAGTAAATTTTTCAAAAAATAATTTTTTACTGTCGCAAATTTTAAATGCACCAAGGATTGCCTTTCCTATAGTAAATTTTTCAAAAAATAATTTTTTACTGTCGCAAATTTTAAATACGCCGAGGATTGCCTTTTCTATAGTAAATTTCTCAAACAATTATTTTTTACGGTCGCAAATTTTTAATACGCCGAGGATTGCCTTTTCTATAATGAATTTGTCAAAAAATAATTTTTTACTGTCGCAAATTTTAAATACGCCGAGGATTGCCTTTTCTATAGTAAATTTTTCAAAAAATAATTTTTTACTGTCGCAAATTTTAAATACGCCGAGGATTGCCTTTTCTGTAGTAAATTTTTCCAAAAATAATTTTTTACTGTCGCAAATTTTAAATACGCCGAGGATTGCCTTTTCTATAGTGAATTTGTCAAAATAATATTTTTTACTGTCGCAAATTTTAAATACGCCGAGGATTGCCTTCTCTATAGTGCATTTGTCAAAAAATAAATTTTTAATGTAGCAAATTTTAAAAACGCCGAGGATTGCCTTTTCTATAGTAAATTTTTCAAAAAATAATTTTTTACTGTCGCAAATTTTAAATACGCCGAGGATTGCTTTTCTGTAGTAAATTTTTCAAAAAATAATTTTTTACTGTCGCAAATTTTTAATACGCCGAGGATTGCCTTTTCTATAGTGAATTTGTCAAAAAATAAATTTTTACTGTCGCAAATTTTAAATACGCCGAGGATTGCCTTTTCTATAGTAAATTTTTCAAAAATTAATTTTTTACTGTCGCAAATTTTAAATACGCCGAGGATTGCCCTTTCTATAGTAAATTTTTCAAAAATAATTTTTTACTGACGCAAATTTTAAATACGCCGAGGATTGCCTTTTCTATAGTAAATTTTTCAAGAAATTATTTTTTACGGTCGCAAATTTTAAATACGCCGAGGATTGCCTTTTCTATAGTGAATTTGTCAAAATAATATTTTTTATTGTCGCAAATTTTAAATACGCCGAGGATTGCATTTTCTATAGTGAATTTGTCAAAAAATAATTTTTTACTGTCGAAAATTTTAAACACGCCGAATATTGCCTTTTCTGTAGTAAATTTATCAAAAAATAATTTTTTACTGTCGCAAATTTTAAATACGCCGAGGATTGCCTTTTCTTTAGTGAATTTGTCAAAATAATATTTTTTACTGTCGCAAATTTTGAATACGCCGAGGATTGCCTTTTCTATAGTGAATTTGTCAAAAAATAATTTTTTACTGTCGCAAATTTTAAATACGCCGAGGATTGCCTTTTCTATAGTAAATTTTACAAAAACTAATTTTTTACTGTCGCAAATTTTAAATACGACGAGGATTGCCTTCTCTATAGTAAATTTTTCAAAAAATTAGTTTTTACTGTCGCAAATTTTAAATACGCCGAGGATTGCCTTTTCTATAGTAAATTTCTCAAAAAATTATTTTTTATTGTCGCAAATTTTAAATACGCCGAGGATTGCATTTTCTATAGTGAATTTGTCAAAAAATAATTTTTTACTGTCGAAAATTTTAAACAGGCCGAGGATTGCCTTTTCTATAGTAAATTTTTCAAAAAACAATTTTTTACTGTCGCAAATTTTAAATACGCCGAGGATTGCCTTTTCTTTAGTGAATTTGTCAAAATAATATTTTTTACTGTCGCAAATTTTGAATACGCCGAGGATTGCCTTTGCTATAGTGAATTTGTCAAAACATAATTTTTTACTGTCGCAAATTTTAAATACGCCGAGGATTGCCTTTTCTATAGTAAATTTTACAAAAAATAATTTTTTACTGTCGCAAATTTTAAATACGCCGAGGATTGCCTTTTCTATAGTAAATTTTTCAAAAAATAATTTTTTATTGTCGCAAATTTTAAATACGCCGAGGATTGCCTTTTCTATAGTAAATTTCTCAAAAAATTATTTTTTATTGTCGCAAATTTTAAATACGCCGAGGATTGCATTTTCTATAGTGAATTTGTCAAAAAATAATTTTTTGCTGTCGAAAATTTTAAACACGCCAAGTATTGCCTTTTCTATAGTAAATTTATCAAAAAATAATTTTTTACTGTCGCAAATTTTAAATACGCCGAGGATTGCCTTTTCTTTAGTGAATTTGTCAAAATAATATTTTTTACTGTAGCAAATTTTAAATACACCGAGGATTGCCTTTTCTATAGTAAATTTTTCAAAAAATTATTTTTTACTATCGCAAATTTTAAATACGCCGAGGATTGCCTTTTCTATAGTAAATTTTTCAAAAAATAATTTTTTACTGTCGCTAATTTTAAATACGCCGAGGATTGCCTTTTCTATAGTAAATTTTTCAAAAAATAATTTTTTACTGTCGCAAATTTTAAATACGCCGAGGATTGCCTTTTCTATAGTCAATTTTTCAAAAAATAATTTTTTACTGTCGCAAATTTTAAATACGCCGAGAATTGCCTTTTCTATAGTAAATTTTTCAAGAAATTATTTTTTACGGTCGCAAATTTTAAATACGCCGAGGATTGCCTTTTCTATAGTGAATTTGTCAAAAAATAATTTTTTACTGTCGCAAATTTTAAATACGCCGAGGATTGCCTTTTCTATAGTGAATTTGTCAAAATAATATTTTTTATTGTCGCAAATTTTAAATACGCCGAGGATTGCATTTTCTATAGTGAATTCGTCAAAAAATAATTTTTTACTGTCGAAAATTTTAAACACGCCGAGTTTTGCCTTTTCTATAGTAAATTTATCAAAAAATAATTTTTTACTGTCGCAAATTTTAAATACACCGAGGATTGACTTTTCTTTAGTGAATTTGTCAAAATAATATTTTTTACTGTCGCAAATTTTGAATACGCCGAGGATTGCCTTTTCTATAGTGAATTTGTCAAGAAATAATTTTTTACTGTCACAAATTTTGAATACGCCGAGGATTGACTTTTCTATAGTAAATTTTTTACTGTCGCAAATTTTAAATACGCGGAGGATTGCCTTTTCTATAGTAAATTTTTCAAAAAACAATTTTTTACTGTCGCAAATTTTAAATACGCCGAGGATTGCCTTTGCTATACTAAATTTTTCAAAAAATAATTTTTTACTGTCGCAATTTTTAAATACGCCGAGGATTGCCTTTTCTATAGTAAATTTTTCAAAAAATAATTTTTTACTGTCGCAAATTTTAAATACACCGAGGATTGCCTTTTCTATAGTAAATTTTTCAAAAAATAATTTTTTACTGTCGCAAATTTTAAATACGCCGAGGATTGCCTTTTCTACAGTAATTTTCTCAAAAAATTATTTTTTACGGTCGCAAATTTTTAATAGGCCAAAGATTGCCTTTTCTATAGTGAATTTGTCAAAAACTAAATTTTTACTGTCGCAAATTTTAAATACGCCGAGGATTGCCTTTTCTATAGTAAATTTTTCAAAAAATAATTTTTTACTGTCGCAAATTTTAAATACGCCGAGGATTGCCTTTTCTATACTAAATTTTTCAAAAAAATAATCTTTTACTGTCGCGAATTTTAAATACGCCGAGGATTGCAGTTTCGATAGTAAATTTTTCAAAAAATTATTTTTTACTGTCGCAAATTTTAAATACGCCGAGGATTGCCTTTTCTATAGTAAATTTTTCAAAAATAATTTTTTACTGTAGCAAATTTTAAATACGCCGAGGATTGCCTTTTCTATAGAAAATTTTTCAAAAAATAATTTTTTACTGTCGCAAATTTTAAATACGCCGAGGATTGCCTTTTCTATAGTAAATTTTTCAAAAAATAATTTTTTACTATCGCAAATTTTAAATACGCCGAGGATTGCCTTTTCTATAGTAAATTTTTCAAAAAATAATTTTTTACTGTCGCAAATTTTAAATACGTCGAGGATTGCCTTTTCTATAGTAAATTTATCAAAAAACTATTTTTTACGGTCGCAAATTTTTAATACGCCGAGGATTGAATTTTCTATAGTGAATTTTTCAAAAAATAATTTTTTACTGTCGCAAATTTTAAATACGCCGAGGATTGCCTTTTCTATAGTAAATTTATCAAAAAATAATTTTTTACTATCGCAAATTTTAAATACGCCGCGGATTGCCTTTTCTATAGTGAATTTGTCAAAATAATATTTTTTATTGTCGCAAATTTTAAATACACCGAGGATTGCATTTTCTATAGTGCATTTGTCAAAAAATAATTTTTTACTGTCGAAAATTTTAAACACGCCGAGTATTTCCTTTTCTATAGTAAATTTATCAAAAAATAATTTTTTACTATCGCAAATTTTAAATACGCCGAGGATTGCCTTTTCTTTAGTGAATTTGTCAAAATAGTATTTTTTACTGTCGCAAATTTTGAATACGCCGAGGATTGCCTTTTCTATAGTGAATTTGTCAAAAAAATAATTTTTTACTGTCGCAAATTTTAAATACGCCGAGGATTGCCTTTTCTAAGGTAAATTTTTCAAAAAATAATTTTTTACTGTCGCAAATTTTAAATACGCCGAGGATTGCCTTTTCTATAGTAAATTTTTCAAAAAATAATTTTTTACTGTCGCAAATTTTAAATACGCCGAGGATTGCCTTTTCTATAGTAAATTTATCAAAAAATAATTTTTTACTGTCTCAAATTTTAAATACGCCGCGGATTGCCTTTTCTATAGTAAATTTTTCAAAAAATAATTTTTTACTGTCGCAAATTTTAAATACGCCGAGGATTGCCTTTTCTATAGTAAATTTTTCAAGAAATTATTTTTTACGGTCGCAAATTTTAAATACGCCGAGGATTGCCTTTTCTATAGTGAATTTGTCAAAATAATATTTTTTATTGTCGCAAATTTTAAATACACCGAGGATTGCATTTTCTATAGTGCATTTGTCAAAAAATAATTTTTTACTGTCGCAAATTTTAAATACGCCGAGGATTGCATTTTCTATAGTAAATTTTTCAAAAAATAATTTTTTCCTGTCGCAAATTTTAAATACGCCGAGGATTGCCTTTTCTATAGTAAATTTTTCAAAAAATAATTTTTTACTGTCGCAAATTTTAAATACGCCGAGGATTGCCTTTTCTATAGTAAATTTTTCAAAAAATAATTTTTTACTGTCGCAAATTTTAAATACGCCGAGGATTGCCTTTTCTATAGTAAATTTTCAAAAAATAATTTTTTACTGTCGCAAATTTTAAATACGCCGAGGATTGCCTTTTCTATAGTAAATTTCTCAAAAAATAATTTTTTACTGTCGCAAATTTTAAATACGTCGAGGATTGCCTTTTCTATAGTAAATTTATCAAAAAACTATTTTTTACGGTCGCAAATTTTTAATACGCCGAGGATTGCCTTTTCTATAGTGAATTTGTCAACAAATAATTTTTTACTGTCGCATATTTTAAATACACCGAGGATTGCCTTTTCTATAGTAAATTTTTCACAAAATAATTTTTTACTGTCGCAAATTTTAAATACGCCGCGGATTGCCTTTTCTATTGTAAATTTTTCAAAAAATAATTTTTTACTGTCGCAAATTTTAAATACGCCGAGGATTGCCTTTTCTATAGTAAATTTTTCAAAAAATAATTTTTTATTGTCGCAAATTTTAAATACGCCGAGGATTGCCTTTTCTATAGTAAATTTCTCAAAAAATTATTTTTTATTGTCGCAAATTTTAAATACGCCGAGGATTGCATTTTTTATAGTGAATTTGTCAAAAAATAATTTTTTGCTGTCGAAAATTTTAAACACGCCAAGTATTGCCTTTTCTATAGTAAATTTATCAAAAAATAATTTTTTACTGTCGCAAATTTTAAATACGCCGAGGATTGCCTTTTCTTTAGTGAATTTGTCAAAATAATATTTTTTACTATCGCAAATTTTAAATACACCGAGGATTGCCTTTTCTATAGTAAATTTTTCAAAAAATTATTTTTTACTATCGCAAATTTTAAATACGCCGAGGATTGCCTTTATATAGTAAATTTTTCAAAAAATAATTTTTTACTGTCGCTAATTTTAAATACGCCGAGGATTGCCTTTTCTATAGTAAATTTTTCAAAAAATAATTTCTTACTGTCGCAAATTTTAAATACGCCGAGGATTGCCTTTTCTATAGTAAATTTTTCAAAAAATAATTTTTTACTGTCGCAAATTTTAAATAAGTCGAGGATTGCCTTTGCTATAGTAAATTTATCAAAAAATTATTTTTTACGGTCGCAAATTTTTAATACGCCGAGGATTGCCTTTTCTATAGTGAAATTGTCAAAAAATAAATTTTTACTGTCGCAAATTTTAAATACGCCGAGGATTGCCTTTTCTATAGTAAAGTTTTCAAAAAATAATTTTTTACTGTCGCAAGTTTTAAATACGCCGAGGATTTCCTTTTCTATAGTCAATTTTTCAAAAAATAATTTTTTACTGTCGCAAATTTTAAATACGCCGAGGATTGCCTTTTCTATAGTAAATTTTTCGAGAAATTATTTTTTTACGGTCGCAAATTTTAAATACGCCGAGGATTGCCTTTTCTATAGTGAATTTGTTAAAAAATAATTTTTTACTGTCGAAAATTTTAAACACGCCGAGTATTGCCTTTTCTGTAGTAAATTTATCAAAAAATAATTTTTTACTGTCGCAAATTTTAAATACGCCGAGGATTGCCTTTTCTATAGTGAATTTGTCAAAATAATATTTTTTATTGTCGCAAATTTTAAATACGCCGAGGATTGCATTTTCTATAGTGAATTTGTCAAAAAATAATTTTTTACTGTCGAAAATTTTAAACACGCCGAGTATTGCCTTTTCTATAGTAAATTTATCAAAAAATAATTTTTTACTGTGGCAAATTTTAAATACGCCGAGGATTGCCTTTTCTATAGTAAATTTTTCAAAAAATTATTTTTTACTGTCGCAAATTTTAAATACGCCGAGGATTGCCTTTTCTATAGTAAATTTTTCAAAAATTAATTTTTTACTGTCGCAAACTTTAAATACGCCGAGGATTGCCTTTTCTATAGTCAATTTTTCAAAAAATAATTTTTTACTGTCGCAAATTTTAAATACGCCGAGGATTGCCTTTTCTATAGTAAATTTTTCAAGAAATTATTTTTTTACGGTCGCAAATTTTAAATACGCCGAGGATTGCCTTTTCTATAGTGAATTTGTCAAAATAATATTTTTTATTGTCGCAAATTTTAAATACGCCGAGATTGCATTTTCTATAGTGAATTTGTCAAAAAATAATTTTTACTGTCGAAAATTTTAAACACGCCGAGTATTGCCTTTTCTATAGTAAATTTTTTCAAAAATAATTTTTTACTGTCGCAAATTTTAAATACGCCGAGGATTGCCTTTTCTATAGTAAATTTTTCAAAAAATAATTTTTTACTGTCGCAAATTTTAAATACGCCGAGTATTGCCTTTTCTATAGTAAATTTTTCAAAAAATAATTTTTTACTGTCGCAAATTTTAGATACGCCGAGGATTGCCTTTTCTATAGTAATTTTCTCAAAAAACTATTTTTTACGGTCGCAAATTTTTAATACGCCCAGGATTGCCTTTTCTATAGTGAATTTGTCAAAAAATAAATTTTTACTGTCGCAAATTTTAAATACGCCGAGGATTGCCTTTTCTATAGTAAATTTTTCCAAAAATAATTTTTTACTGTCGAAAATTTTAAATACGCCGAGGATTGCCTTTTCTATAGTAAATTTTTCAAAAAATTATTTTTTACTTTCGCAAATTTTAAATACGTCGAAGATTGCCTTTTCTATAGTAAATTTCTCAAAAAAATATTTTTTAGGGTCGCAAATTTTTAATACGCCGAGGATTGCCTTTTCTATAGTGAATTTGTCAAAAAATAAATTTTTACTGTCGCAAATTTTAAATACGCCGAGGATTGTCTTTTCTATAGTAAATTTTTCAAAAAATAATTTTTTACTGTCGCAAATTTTAAATACGGCGAGGATTGCCTTTTCTATAGTAAATTTTTCAAGAAATTATTTTTTACGGTCGCAAATTTTAAATACGCCGAGGATTGCCTTTTCTATAGTGAATTTGTCAAAATAATATTTTTTATTGTCGCAAATTTTAAATACGCCGAGGAATGCATTTTCTATAGTGAATTTGTCAAAAAATAATTTTTTACTGTCGAAAATTTTAAACACGCCGAGTATTGCCTTATCTATAGTAAATTTATCAAAAAATAATTTTTTACTGTCGCAAATTTTAAATACGCCGAGGATTGCCTTTTCTATAGTAAATTTTTCAAAAAACAATTTTTTATTGTCGTAAATTTTAAATACGCCGAGGAATGACTTTGCTATAGTAAATTTTTCAAAAAATAATTTTTTACTGTCGCAAATTTTAAATACGCCGAGGATTGCCTTTTCTATAGTGAATTTGTCAAAATAATATTTTTTATTGTCGCAAATTTTGAATACGCCGAGGATTGCCTTTTCTATAGTGAATTTGTCAAGAAATAATTTTTTACTGTAGCAAATTTTGAATACGCCGAGGATTGCCTTTTCTATAGTAAATTTTTCAAAAAATAATTTTTTACTGTCGCAAATTTTAAATACGCCGAGGATTGCCTTTTCTATAGTAAATTTTTCAAAAAACAATTTTTTATTGTCGTAAATTTTAAATACGCCGAGGATTGCCTTTGCTATAGTAAATTTTTCAAAAAATAACTTTTACTGTCGCAAATTTTAAATACGCCGAGGATTGCCTTTTCTATAGTAAATTTTTCAAAAAATAATTTTTTACTGTCGCAAATTTTAAATACACCGAGGATTGCCTTTTCTATAGTAAATTTTTCAAAAAATAATTTTTTACTGTCGCAAATTTTAAATACGCCGAGGGTTGCCTTTTCTATAGTAAATTTATCAAAAAATAATTTTTTACTGTCTCAAATTTTAAATACGCCGCGGATTGCCTTTTCTATAGTAAATTTTTCAAAAAATAATTTTTTACTGTCGCAAATTTTAAATACGCCGAGGATTGCCTTTTCTATAGTAAATTTTTCAAGAAATTATTTTTTACGGTCGCAAATTTTAAATACGCCGAGGATTGCCTTTTTTATAGTGAATTTGTCAAAATAATATTTTTTATTGTCGCAAATTTTAAATACACCGAGGATTGCATTTTCTATAGTGCATTTGTCAAAAAATAATTTTTTACTGTCGCAAATTTTAAATACGCCGAGGATTGCATTTTCTATAGTAAATTTTTCAAAAAATAATTTTTTCCTGTCGCAAATTTTAAATACGCCGAGGATTGCCTTTTCTATAGTAAATTTTTCAAAAAATAATTTTTTACTGTCGCAAATTTTAAATACGCCGAGGATTGCCTTTTCTATAGTAAATTTTTCAAAAAATAATTTTTTACTGTCGCAAATTTTAAATACGCCGAGGATTGCCTTTTCTATAGTAAATTTTCAAAAAATAATTTTTTACTGTCGCAAATTTTAAATACGCCGAGGATTGCCTTTTCTATAGTAAATTTCTCAAAAAATAATTTTTTACTGTCGCAAATTTTAAATACGTCGAGGATTGCCTTTTGTAGTGCGACTGTAATAAACTCAAACTTAATTTGAGTCTAAAGAATTAAAACACTCTGCGTTTTAGATCAAAACTGTCTTTATTCATTTTATCATATGACTTAAATACTAAATTATTGCTAACATAACATATATTTACAAATATTGGAAATTTACTCATGCTACATACTAATTTAATGCTAACGCGGCAAATTTGTACATTATTATTGACCCGAGGTTAATAACTTCTACAAAATGCACAGCTTGCATTTGTTGCCTGCTGGAAAATATGTGCCGATTTGGTGCTTTGGTTGCGTAGATGTTTTTTATGTTAACAAAATTATTTTGTTGTGACAATTTATTTTTTGTATGACGAAACCATTTCACTATGAAATGAAAAAGATGTTCAGTTCTGAACATGTTGGGGGCCGCCAGATGCTAAGACTCTGTCAAAACGTTGCTGAATTGAACTGTTTGGGGATGGTTGTTTCGCAAGGTCATTGGTACTTCCTTGAGATTTAAGACAAGATCGCAGAACAGTTCTCTTGATACACGTTGAGTACTTATAACAGAGTATCGCCAGGATTATCAGAATCATCGTACATGTTGCGCCAGTTGAGTGCAAAACTATAGTCTTCTTGAGGATGTCTGATGATACTTCTGGGTTCACACTATAGCTGAGTATCTGTTCGTAGGGTTGTATTAGAGTTCCGCTTTGAAGTATTGAAGGTGGTTTGGCAAAATCCAGGTTGATTGATTTGGGAAGAAATTCCTTCATGTGGCTGGTGATGATGTTCCTGGTTTTGTCCAGAGTTGGTTTGAGTGTCACTTCCTTGGTTTTTATGTAGCAGTCGTTATTGATATGGATGATGCCGGTAAGGTTTAACAATAACTCTCGCCTTGAGCCCTTACAGATTATTGCAGCAACCCTAGCCTTGTTAGTCATGTACAGCCAGGTGTTCTTCATGATTAGAGCCTTCCATAAAGTTCCGTTTAAAGTTATAGGACGGAGGTCGCACACTGTCTTTGGATGACGATCGTAAATTTCATCTAGCACACAGGAGGGACTTTCTTCAATGTTGTGCACTATTGTTGGAGTGCAGAGATAAACGTTGTTTTGTGTGCTTGAACAAGCCTTTAGTTCTTGTTCCTCCAAGGTGAAATATGTCTGTTGATCAAAGTTGACAGCGAATGTAGTTGTATCAATGTCAGCTAAGGCAAATGCATTGTTATCTATGATGTGAGGAGTAGGTGTCACGTGTATTAAGTCGTATAAAGCCCTCTCGATAATGCTTAGGTAGCCGTACAATATTATGGCGTTGTTGGCAGTCTTTATTTCCAAACGATCCTGGGGAGTGGCTAATATTATAAAGTTTGATCCAATATCTTGGGATATATTCCGTATTGCCGAATTTATGTCGTGAAGGGTAATGAAGTTCAACAAGTGACCTTGATTATGTAAGGCATTGATCCAATGATCGTATTTCTCCTGGATCTCGTCGTAATAGTCTTCAGCACTTATGTAGGTGGTGATCACTTCTAGGCTGAGCCTGTTATGGTCTGCCTTTAAGATCCATGTGTTCATTTCATTGACTGAGGAGATTACTTCTGATAGCCTGGTGTCAAACCTCTTCAGTTTTTCAAGAACTACGTAGTTTGATTGATTGATTCTTGCATTCAATAAGAGCATTTGTTGATTTGTAGAGTGCAGGAAGGTTTCCTGATTGCGCTGTAAGATTTCGATGTCATTATAGACTTCATCATTCACCCCAAAAATACTGTTTAGTAAATTACCAAGAAGACCTCTTTTCCCTCTGTTCTTTGATTGTGCTCTTTGTAGGATTTCATTGGTTGTTTTCAAAAGAGTTTGCCTTCTAGTGGATAAATGTTGAAAAAGCTCCAGGCAGTGTGTAATAGGAGCTAGCTTTTTGGTTTGCTCGCACATACTCTTTATTTGGGCCCAGGTAGTGTCAATATGTTTTTGATCTCTTATTATCTCCTCTAGTGGTAATGTTACTTGAAGCCGGAGATTGCCTCGGTTAATTTGAACATTCCCTAGGTCTTCAATATACAGTCCTGTTTTCGGTTGAAGTATTTCGTAGTCTTGAGCGAAGACCACCGCTAACCAATAAAATAATAACAAGGCAGAATGTAGGAATTTTGTTGCCCATGTGCACGGTGCTACTCTCCTCCTCCTTTTCGGTGGAGTTAAGGTTGGATTATGTTCCTTAGCTGGACCAATTTGGTGAAAATGATCAGGTCTAGACCATAGCTCTGGTTCTGACTGAACTACTGTAAGTCGTTTTCTTGTAGCCCTTTTTTTCTTTGAATTCATGGTCGTCATATTTGTGGCAACATGAGAGGAATCCTCATCCCTGAGTTCGTTTATAGGTAATTGACAGATTTTGTTAACTGGGCGTTTTCTGATGTCATTTCTGTATTTCACTGATACTACTCGAACTGTTCCATCCTCTCCAGGGTGTAGTTCTAGAATTCGACCCAATGACCATTTTTGTGGTGGTAAATTGTCTTCTTTTACTAGGACTAGTTCTCCTATGGATGGACCCTTGTGTTCTGTTTTCCATTTTGTCCGCTGTTGCAAGAGGGTCAAGTATTCTTGTGACCACCTTTTCCATATATCCTGATATAACCTTGTAACCAATTTCCATCTTTGATGTAAGTGTTTACATTGAATATCCGGTTCAGGTGGTGCTATGAGAGGGCGTCCTATCAGGAAGTGGCCTGGGGTCAATGGCTCTAGGTCTCTGGGGTCGCTGGACTGTTGTCCTATTGGCCTTGAGTTCAAGCAAGCTTCGACCTGGTATAGGACTGTGGTGAACTCTTCATAAGTTAGGAGCGTTTCTCCCAAAATACGCTTTAGGTGTCCTTTAACCGATTTTACACCAGCTTCCCAAAGACCTCCAAAATGTGGGCTGGCAGTCGGAATAAACTTCCATTCGGTTCCGTCATTGGCCAAAGTTTCTGCTGCTTGTTTGGTGGAATTGCGTATGATAAGCTCCAAGTCCTTCTCCATTTTGTTCCGAGCTCCGACAAAGTTGGTGCCGTTATCACTAAATATCTGTTTACAGTTTCCCCGGCGGGCAACGAATCTCCTGTAAGCTGCCAGGAAGCCATCTGTGGTGAGATCACTTACCAGTTCCAAGTGTACTGCCTTTGTTGCCATACAAATGAAAAGAGCTATGTAACCCTTTATGGTTTTGGTGCCTCTCCCTTTAGACATTTTAGTGATAAATGGGCCAGCATAATCAACCCCACTGTGTGAAAATGGTGGAGATGGGGTTATTCGCACTGCTGGTAGATTACCCATTACAGGTTGTATGCTTTGTTGACGATGTCTTATGCAAGTTACACACTTGTGAATTCTTCCTTGTACAACTCGTTTACCATCAATTATCCAAAATTTCATCCGTATGTAGTTCAGGGTAAGTTGCGTGCCTCCATGTAAGGTTTGATGGTGAGCATAATCAATGATAAGGTTGGTGACGTGGTGTTTTTGAGGTAGTAATATTTGATGCTTCGTATCAATTGAAAGATCAGAGTTTCCCAGTCTTCCTCCAACCCGCAAAATGGCTTCATTGTCCAGTAATGGGTGTAGCGAAAGCAGCTTGCTGGTTTTCTTCAGCTGTCGACGCTTTCTTAGGGTGGTTATTTCTTCATAAAATTGTTCGAGTTGTGTAATTTTTGTTATGCACTTCTTTGCTTCCTCTAACTCTTGGGATGTTAGATAGTCAAATTTCCTTTGTGTAGTTAATGATCTACAGTTGTTGATGAATCTCAGACAATAGGCTATTATTCTTACTTGTCGGGTGTATGTTGAGCAGGTGAGAACATCTTGGGAAGAAATCGTTGCTTGCAAAACCGTTACTTCCTTTTTTGCTTCTTCATATGTCAACGGTTTCAGTTTGTTTGAAGGCCATGCCTGAGGTTGTTGTCTTAGCCATAGTGGACCCTTCCACCAGAGGTTGTGCGTAGCCAATTTGTTTGGGGTGGTACCCCTTGATGCAACGTCCGCAGGATTTTCTTGGGAAGATATGTATCTCCATATACTTGTATTAAACATGCTCTGTATTTGGCTTACTCTGTTTGCCACAAAGGTGTGCCAATTATTTGGATTTTTTGCTATCCATGCTAGAGCGATTTCAGAGTCGCACCAGGCGAATATCTGAGGTGTGCTTACTTCCAAGTTTTCAACAGTTGACTTGAGTAATTGTGCCAACAACAAAGCGCCACATAGTTCCAACCTTGGTAGCGTGATTTTTTGCTTCAGGGGTGCTACCTTAGTTTTAGCCGCTAGAAGAGTTGTGTGTATTTTACCAAATGCGTCTACTGTTCTTGTGTAAATAACGGCTGCGTATGCCTTTTCAGAGGCATCGCAAAAACCATGAAGCTGCATTACTTGGCCTGTTCTGTGGTTAATCCAACGTGGAATTTTGATCGATTGCAGTTCCTGCATCTCCCCTTCTAGCCTTTTCCATGCCTTTGTTATTTCTGGCGGTGGGACTTGATCCCAGTCTGTGCCTGTTTGCCATATAGCTTGCATGATGAGCTTGGCTGTTACTATTACTGGGGCTAGCCACCCTAATGGATCGTAAATTGTGGCAATTCTTGACAGTAATATTCGCTTGGTTAGTTTTGAATCTTCCTTATCGAATTTCATTTTGAACTGGAATTCGTCTTGATTCGGATTCCAGTGTATTCCAAGGGTTTTTATAGTATCATCCTTTCCAATTTCTAGGATTCCCTTTTCAACCATGTCTTCTTGCATGTCTTGTAACAGCTCGTGATTATTTGAGGTCCATTTTCTTAGATTGAATCCACCTTTGCTTAAGAGGGAGATTATCTCATTTTGGAGCAGGCGTGCGTCACGTCGGGTATCTGCACCAGAAAGCATGTCATCCATGTAGAAGTCATTATTTACCACATTCTTTGCTACCGGATAATCATCGCCTTCATCTTCTGCAAGCTGTTTCAAAGCTTTTACCGCTAGGTAAGCTGCAGGAGCTGTTCCATATGTAACTGTGTTCAGAACGAATTCTTGCACTGGTTCTGTCGCAGAATGTCTCCAGAGTATTCGCTGGAAGTTTCGATCTTCTTTAGCTATCTTGATTTGTCTAAACATCTTTTCTATATCTGCTGTAAAGACATAGCGATGCTTTCTCCATCTTATTAGTATTTGATGTAAGTCTTGTTGTAGCTTTTGACCTTTGTGTAATAAATCGTTCAGACTTATTCCCGTGTTAGTCTTACAGGACCCGTCGAACACTACTCGTAATTTTGTCGTAGTGCTGTCTTTTTTAAATACTGCGTGATGGGGCAGGTAGAATACTCTGGATATATGTCCTGTGAAGGCATCAGCTGGGCTCATATGACCAAGTTTCAGGTATTGCATTAGAAAGTTATTATATTCGTCGAAGTCATTCGGTGATTTCTGTAATTTCTTCTCTAGTTGTAATAAACGAGCGAACGCCTTGTTTCTTGAATCGCCCAATTTGTTAACATTATCCTTAAATGGTAAGCGGACAATGTATCTGCCATCTCTGTCTCTGCTATGTGTTTCTTGGAAATGTTGTGCGTATTGATCGGTCACCTGACTAGAGGAGATGTCTTCTTCTATTTCCCACAGTTTTTCGAGCTTTTCGTCTATTTCAGCTGTGGACAGAAAACTTGATACCTTGTTGGTTTTGATGAAGGTATCTGGAGCACGACCAAAGAGAATCCAACCTAACTTTGTGTTTTGTGCCGTAGGATGCCCTGATATCAATCCGTCCAGTATTACGTTTGCGTAAACGTCTGCGCCTAGCAGTAAATCTATTGGTCCAGGAATATGATAAGTCTCATCTGCCAGTGTAATATTTCCAAACTTTGTTGGATCAATTCGTGTTGTTGGTGCGTCTGGTAGTAGCGAATTTAACTTTTGCAATACAAGTGCTTCTGCAGTGAGGCTTGGGCGTTCTGGTTGTTTTAGCTCAATTTGGATAGTTACCTTGCTGGAGGATTTAGCGGACTTAGTATCGCCAACTCCCATTATGGTTGTTTTAATACGTTCCTTGGTTAATTTTAAGATTTGCACCGCTTCTTCAGTGATGAGCGATACTTGTGAGCCGGGGTCTATCAATGCTCTAAAGGGTATTGATTCATTGAAGATATTTTTTAAATACACCTTGGCAGTGGGTAGTAAAACCTTTGGAAATTTGGTTTTATTGTGTAGAATCGTTACATCTTCTTCAATTGGCTGGTTTGAATGTGAGCTATCCTTCTTATTATATGTGGTTACAGGTCTACTCATACTTTTCTTCGATTGTTCATCACCTTCATGATCTCTATGGAGCAAGGTGTGGTGCTTTTTGTTGCAGTAATAACACGATTTGTTGGTTCTGCATTTTTCAGTTGCCTTATGGGCCATGCAATTGTTGCACAGATTTTTCTTATTAATGAATGAGTTTCGTTCCCTTACGCTCATTGCCTTAAAATCCATACACTGATATATTGCATGTTCTTTATTGCAGAAGATACATGAACGCTTCAATGTTGTGTGAAATGCTCTCTTCTTAATGTTGCTTTGATTTCCATCAGGTCTGGTCTGCCTTGAACTTTTTATGCAGTCTAAAATCTGGTAACGTTTTTCCAAGAAATTGAACAACTCCGTCATTGAAGGCATTTCTTTCTGGTTTGTTAGACTTTCTTCAAAAAATCTAAGACTCTCTGCGTCGAGCTTTCTCGTAGCAATACAAACAATCATAGCATCCCATTCATCTGTATTGCAGTTTAAATTCTTTAATGCAGCGAGGCATTCCCTTAATGTGTCATAAAGCATAATTATATCCTCTTGAGATCTGTGCTCGGCTTTCTTTGCGTCTATGATAGTATTGATGTACGTAGTAACGATCTTTCTATTATTGTTAAATCTAGCCTTTATCAGTTGAATGGCAATATTGTAGTTCTCATTGCTCAGCTGGAGATGACTGATAACCTTCCTTGCTTCACCTTCAAGATGGAAAAGAAGGTACTGCATCTTTTCAACTTTGCTCAGATAAGGGTTGTGATCTATTACTTGGGTGAAGATGTCGATGAACGTCTTCCATTCCTTATAGTTTCCGCTAAACTTAGGTATTTTTATTGGCGGAAGTTTCGGAAAGTTATTGGTGTTGTTCTGATGTGAGTAGGCCATTGGTGGAACTGGCTGCTGTATAGCGCCACTGGGATTGGCTGGACTGGCAGCGGTTATTGTTGTTTGTGTGTCCAACTCGGGAGTGGTGAGAGAAAGTGTTGGCATGTCTGTTGTTGGGTTGATAGTCTGCTTTGTAGTGGATGGTACTGGAGAATTTGGCTCTGTAGCTTTATTTATCGCTTCGTATTTTTCAATGATCTTGATAGCGTCAATGTATATCGCCTTTGTTTTACTAAAAACGTCTTCTTTGAAATACGCGTGATCTTCACTAATGCAGGTCACTATATCTGTGTGCAGTTCATTAAAGCTTTCCCAGTATTCTTCTAGTTGGCGTCGTTTGTCTACCAACTTTTCTGGGATTCTCCGTTCCAGTGGGTCTTTGGTGAGATTGGTCTTGAATCTTTCAATATCTCCAGCTATTTGCTTCTGGGCCTTCAATAGGTGCTTCTGGGCCTTTAATGAATCCTCATGCAATGGATCTGTTGGCATTTTGATTTTGATCTAAAAAGAATTCAAACTTAATTTGAATCTTTTTGTGGCTATCTGGATCTTTTAAGATAGGTTGATGATGCAAAGTGAGGAAAATAATTCAAAGATTCTTGAATTATTATCACCAGCTATCGACAATTCAATGGCTCTTGAATTGTTTCTTGCGAAGCTAGTATTGGCTTATTGCTTTGTAATTATAATTCAAAGACTCTTGAATTAATCACGTAGTTGTATTGCTGTTACTTCCTTCCAAAAATAATTCAAAGATTCTTGAATTAAACACGAAGTTGCTGGAAGAACTTTTTTGGATTATGATTAAGAAAATAATTCAAGATTTCTTGAATTATTGTTGTTTCTTAAATTACCGCTCGAAGGACCATGTAGTGCGACTGTAATAAACTCAAACTTAATTTGAGTCTAAAGAATTAAAACACTCTGCGTTTTAGATCAAAACTGTCTTTATTCATTTTATCATATGACTTAAATACTAAATTATTGCTAACATAACATATATTTACAAATATTGGAAATTTACTCATGCTACATACTAATTTAATGCTAACGCGGCAAATTTGTACATTATTATTGACCCGAGGTTAATAACTTCTACAAAATGCACAGCTTGCATTTGTTGCCTGCTGGAAAATATGTGCCGATTTGGTGCTTTGGTTGCGTAGATGTTTTTTATGTTAACAAAATTATTTTGTTGTGACAATTTATTTTTTGTATGACGAAACCATTTCACTATGAAATGAAAAAGATGTTCAGTTCTGAACACCTTTTCTATAGTAAATTTATCAAAAAAGTATTTTTTACGGTCGCAAATTTTTAATACGCCGAGGATTGCCTTTTCTATAGTGAATTTGTCAACAAATAATTTTTTACTGTCGCATATTTTAAATACACCGAGGATTGCCTTTTCTATAGTAAATTTTTCACAAAATAATTTTTTACTGTCGCAAATTTTAAATACGCCGCGGATTGCCTTTTCTATTGTAAATTTTTCAAAAAATAATTTTTTACTGTCGCAAATTTTAAATACGCCGAGGATTGCCTTTTCTATAGTAAATTTTTCAAAAAATAATTTTTTATTGTCGCAAATTTTAAATACGCCGAGGATTGCCTTTTCTATAGTAAATTTCTCAAAAAATTATTTTTTATTGTCGCAAATTTTAAATACGCCGAGGATTGCATTTTTTATAGTGAATTTGTCAAAAAATAATTTTTTGCTGTCGAAAATTTTAAACACGCCAAGTATTGCCTTTTCTATAGTAAATTTATCAAAAAATAATTTTTTACTGTCGCAAATTTTAAATACGCCGAGGATTGCCTTTTCTTTAGTGAATTTGTCAAAATAATATTTTTTACTATCGCAAATTTTAAATACACCGAGGATTGCCTTTTCTATAGTAAATTTTTCAAAAAATTATTTTTTACTATCGCAAATTTTAAATACGCCGAGGATTGCCTTTATATAGTAAATTTTTCAAAAAATAATTTTTTACTGTCGCTAATTTTAAATACGCCGAGGATTGCCTTTTCTATAGTAAATTTTTCAAAAAATAATTTCTTACTGTCGCAAATTTTAAATACGCCGAGGATTGCCTTTTCTATAGTAAATTTTTCAAAAAATAATTTTTTACTCTCGCAAATTTTAAATAAGTCGAGGATTGCCTTTGCTATAGTAAATTTATCAAAAAATTATTTTTTACGGTCGCAAATTTTTAATACGCCGAGGATTGCCTTTTCTATAGTGAAATTGTCAAAAAATAAATTTTTACTGTCGCAAATTTTAAATACGCCGAGGATTGCCTTTTCTATAGTAAAGTTTTCAAAAAATAATTTTTTACTGTCGCAAGTTTTAAATACGCCGAGGATTTCCTTTTCTATAGTCAATTTTTCAAAAAATAATTTTTTACTGTCGCAAATTTTAAATACGCCGAGGATTGCCTTTTCTATAGTAAATTTTTCGAGAAATTATTTTTTACGGTCGCAAATTTTAAATACGCCGAGGATTGCCTTTTCTATAGTGAATTTGTTAAAAAATAATTTTTTACTGTCGAAAATTTTAAACACGCCGAGTATTGCCTTTTCTATAGTAAATTTATCAAAAAATAATTTTTTACTGTCGCAAATTTTAAATACGCCGAGGATTGCCTTTTCTATAGTGAATTTGTCAAAATAATATTTTTTATTGTCGCAAATTTTAAATACGCCGAGGATTGCATTTTCTATAGTGAATTTGTCAAAAAATAATTTTTTACTGTCGAAAATTTTAAACACGCCGAGTATTGCCTTTTCTATAGTAAATTTATCAAAAAATAATTTTTTACTGTGGCAAATTTTAAATACGCCGAGGATTGCCTTTTCTATAGTAAATTTTTCAAAAAATTATTTTTTACTGTCGCAAATTTTAAATACGCCGAGGATTGCCTTTTCTATAGTAAATTTTTCAAAAATTAATTTTTTACTGTCGCAAACTTTAAATACGCCGAGGATTGCCTTTTCTATAGTCAATTTTTCAAAAAATAATTTTTTACTGTCGCAAATTTTAAATACGCCGAGGATTGCCTTTTCTATAGTAAATTTTTCAAGAAATTATTTTTTACGGTCGCAAATTTTAAATACGCCGAGGATTGCCTTTTCTATAGTGAATTTGTCAAAATAATATTTTTTATTGTCGCAAATTTTAAATACGCCGAGGATTGCATTTTCTATAGTGAATTTGTCAAAAAATAATTTTTACTGTCGAAAATTTTAAACACGCCGAGTATTGCCTTTTCTATAGTAAATTTATCAAAAATAATTTTTTACTGTCGCAAATTTTAAATACGCCGAGGATTGCCTTTTCTATAGTAAATTTTTCAAAAAATAATTTTTTACTGTCGCAAATTTTAAATACGCCGAGTATTGCCTTTTCTATAGTAAATTTTTCAAAAAATAATTTTTTACTGTCGCAAATTTTAGATACGCCGAGGATTGCCTTTTCTATAGTAATTTTCTCAAAAAACTATTTTTTACGGTCGCAAATTTTTAATACGCCCAGGATTGCCTTTTCTATAGTGAATTTGTCAAAAAATAAATTTTTACTGTCGCAAATTTTAAATACGCCGAGGATTGCCTTTTCTATAGTAAATTTTTCCAAAAATAAGTTTTTACTGTCGCAAATTTTAAATACGCCGAGGATTGCCTTTTCTATAGTAAATTTTTCAAAAAATTATTTTTTACTTTCGCAAATTTTAAATACGTCGAAGATTGCCTTTTCTATAGTAAATTTCTCAAAAAAATATTTTTTAGGGTCGCAAATTTTTAATACGCCGAGGATTGCCTTTTCTATAGTGAATTTGTCAAAAAATAAATTTTTACTGTCGCAAATTTTAAATACGCCGAGGATTGTCTTTTCTATAGTAAATTTTTCAAAAAATAATTTTTTACTGTCGCAAATTTTAAATACGCCGAGGATTGCCTTTTCTATAGTAAATTTTTCAAGAAATTATTTTTTACGGTCGCAAATTTTAAATACGCCGAGGATTGCCTTTTCTATAGTGAATTTGTCAAAATAATATTTTTTATTGTCGCAAATTTTAAATACGCCGAGGAATGCATTTTCTATAGTGAATTTGTCAAAAAATAATTTTTTACTGTCGAAAATTTTAAACACGCCGAGTATTGCCTTATCTATAGTAAATTTATCAAAAAATAATTTTTTACTGTCGCAAATTTTAAATACGCCGAGGATTGCCTTTTCTATAGTAAATTTTTCAAAAAACAATTTTTTATTGTCGTAAATTTTAAATACGCCGAGGAATGACTTTGCTATAGTAAATTTTTCAAAAAATAATTTTTTACTGTCGCAAATTTTAAATACGCCGAGGATTGCCTTTTCTATAGTGAATTTGTCAAAATAATATTTTTTATTGTCGCAAATTTTGAATACGCCGAGGATTGCCTTTTCTATAGTGAATTTGTCAAGAAATAATTTTTTACTGTAGCAAATTTTGAATACGCCGAGGATTGCCTTTTCTATAGTAAATTTTTCAAAAAATAATTTTTTACTGTCGCAAATTTTAAATACGCCGAGGATTGCCTTTTCTATAGTAAATTTTTCAAAAAACAATTTTTTATTGTCGTAAATTTTAAATACGCCGAGGATTGCCTTTGCTATAGTAAATTTTTCAAAAAATAACTTTTACTGTCGCAAATTTTAAATACGCCGAGGATTGCCTTTTCTATAGTAAATTTTTCAAAAAATAATTTTTTACTGTCGCAAATTTTAAATACACCGAGGATTGCCTTTTCTATAGTAAATTTTTCACAAAATTATTTTTTACTGTCGCAAATTTTAAATACGCCGAGGATTGCCTTTTCTATAGTGAATTTTTCAAGAAATTATTTTTTACTGTCGGAAATTTTAAATACGCCGAGGATTGCCTTTTCTATAGTAAATTTTCAAAAAATAATTTTTTTACTGTCGCAAATTTTAAATACGCCGAGGATTGCCTTTTCTATAAGAAATTTCTCAAAAAATAATTTTTTACTATCGCAAATTTTAAATACGTCGAGGATTGCCTTTTCTATAGTAAATTTATCAAAAAACTATTTTTTACGGTCGCAAATTTTTAATACGCCGAGGATTGCCTTTTCTATAGTGAATTTGTCAACAAATAATTTTTTACTGTCGCATGTTTTAAATACACCGAGGATTGCCTTTTCTATAGTAAATTTTTCAAAAAATAATTTTTTACTGTCGCAAATTTTAAATACGCCGCGGATTGCCTTTTCTATTGTAAATTTATCAAAAAATAATTTTTTACTGTCGCAAATTTTAAATACGCCGAGGATTGCCTTTTCTATAGTAAATTTTTCAAAAAATAATTTTTGACTGTCGCAAATTTTAAATACGCCGAGGATTGCCTTTTCTATTGTAAATTTTTCAAAAAATTATTTTTTACTGTCGCAAATTTTAAATACGCCGAGGATTGCCTTTTCTATAGTAAATTTTTCAAGAAATTATTTTTTACGGTCGCAAATTTTAAATACGCCGAGGATTGACTTTTCTATAGTGAATTTGTCAAAATAATATTTTTTATTGTCGCAAATTTTAAATACACCGAGGATTGCATTTTCTATAGTAAATTTGTCAAAAAATAATTTTTTTCTGTCGAAAATTTTAAACACGCCGAGTATTGCCTTTTCTATAGTAAATTTATCAAAAAATAATTTTTTACTGTCGCAAATTTTAAATACGCCGAGGATTGCCTTTTCTTTAGTGAATTTGTCAAAATAATATTTTTTACTGTAGCAAATTTTAAATACACCGAGGATTGCCTTTTCTATAGTAAATTTTTCAAAAAATTATTTTTTACTATCGCAAATTTTAAATACGCCGAGGATTGCCTTTTCTATAAGAAATTTCTCAAAAAATAATTTTTTACTGTCGCAAATTTTAAATACGTCGAGGATTGCCTTTTCTATAGTAAATTTATCAAAAAACTATTTTTTACGGTCGCAAATTTTTAATACGCCGAGGATTGCCTTTTCTATAGTGAATTTGTCAACAAATAATTTTTTACTGTCGCATGTTTTAAATACACCGAGGATTGCCTTTTCTATAGTAAATTTTTCAAAAAATAATTTTTGACTGTCGCAAATTTTAAATACGCCGAGGATTGCCTTTTCTATAGTAAATTTTTCAAGAAATTATTTTTTACGGTCGCAAATTTTAAATACGCCGAGGATTGACTTTTCTATAGTGAATTTGTCAAAATAATATTTTTTATTGTCGCAAATTTTAAATACACCGAGGATTGCATTTTCTATAGTGAATTTGTCAAAAAATAATTTTTTTCTGTCGAAAATTTTAAACACGCCGAGTATTGCCTTTTCTATAGTAAATTTATCAAAAAATAATTTTTTACTGTCGCAAATTTTAAATACGCCGAGGATTGCCTTTTCTTTAGTGAATTTGTCAAAATAATATTTTTTACTGTAGCAAATTTTAAATACACCGAGGATTGCCTTTTCTATAGTAAATTTTTCAAAAAATTAGTTTTTACTGTCGGAAATTTTAAATACGCCGAGGATTGCCTTTTCTATAGTAAATTTTCAAAAAATAATTTTTTTACTGTCGCAAATTTTAAATACGCCGAGGATTGCCTTTTCTATAAGAAATTTCTCAAAAAATAATTTTTTACTGTCGCAAATTTTAAATACGTCGAGGATTGCCTTTTCTATAGTAAATTTATCAAAAAACTATTTTTTACGGTCGCAAATTTTTAATACGCCGAGGATTGCCTTTTCTATAGTGAATTTGTCAACAAATAATTTTTTACTGTCGCATGTTTTAAATACACCGAGGATTGCCTTTTCTATAGTAAATTTTTCAAAAAATAATTTTTGACTGTCGCAAATTTTAAATACGCCGAGGATTGCCTTTTCTATAGTAAATTTTTCAAGAAATTATTTTTTACGGTCGCAAATTTTAAATACGCCGAGGATTGACTTTTCTATAGTGAATTTGTCAAAATAATATTTTTTATTGTCGCAAATTTTAAATACACCGAGGATTGCATTTTCTATAGTGAATTTGTCAAAAAATAATTTTTTTCTGTCGAAAATTTTAAACACGCCGAGTATTGCCTTTTCTATAGTAAATTTATCAAAAAATAATTTTTTACTGTCGCAAATTTTAAATACGCCGAGGATTGCCTTTTCTTTAGTGAATTTGTCAAAATAATATTTTTTACTGTAGCAAATTTTAAATACACCGAGGATTGCCTTTTCTATAGTAAATTTTTCAAAAAATTATTTTTTACTGTCGGAAATTTTAAATACGCCGAGGATTGCCTTTTCTATAGTAAATTTTCAAAAAATAATTTTTTTACTGTCGCAAATTTTAAATACGCCGAGGATTGCCTTTTCTATAAGAAATTTCTCAAAAAATAATTTTTTACTGTCGCAAATTTTAAATACGTCGAGGATTGCCTTTTCTATAGTAAATTTATCAAAAAACTATTTTTTACGGTCGCAAATTTTTAATACGCCGAGGATTGCCTTTTCTATAGTGAATTTGTCAACAAATAATTTTTTACTGTCGCATGTTTTAAATACACCGAGGATTGCCTTTTCTATAGTAAATTTTTCAAAAAATAATTTTTTACTGTCGCAAATTTTAAATACGCCGCGGATTGCCTTTTCTATTGTAAATTTTTCAAAAAATAATTTTTTACTGTCGCAAATTTTAAATACGCCGAGGATTGCCTTTTCTATAATAAATTTTTCAAAAAATAATTTTTGACTGTCGCAAATTTTAAATACGCCGAGGATTGCCTTTTCTATAGTAAATTTTACAAAAAATAATTTTTTACTGTCGCAAATTTTAAATACGCCGAGGATTGCCTTTTCTATTGTAAATTTTTCAAAAAATTATTTTTTACTGTCGCAAATTTTAAATACGCCGAGGATTGCCTTTTCTATAGTAAATTTTTCAAGAAATTATTTTTTACGGTCGCAAATTTTAAATACGCCGAGGATTGACTTTTCTATAGTGAATTTGTCAAAATAATATTTTTTATTGTCGCAAATTTTAAATACACCGAGGATTGCATTTTCTATAGTGAATTTGTCAAAAAATAATTTTTTTCTGTCGAAAATTTTAAACACGCCGAGTATTGCCTTTTCTATAGTAAATTTATCAAAAAATAATTTTTTACTGTCGCAAATTTTAAATACGCCGAGGATTGCCTTTTCTTTAGTGAATTTGTCAAAATAATATTTTTTACTGTAGCAAATTTTAAATACACCGAGGATTGCCTTTTCTATAGTAAATTTTTCAAAAAATTATTTTTTACTATCGCAAATTTTAAATACGCCGAGGATTGCCTTTTCTATAGTAAATTTTTCAAAAAATAATTTTTTACTGTCGGTAATTTTAAATACGCCGAGGATTGCCTTTTCTATAGTAAATTTTTCAAAAAATAATTTTTTACTGTCGCAAATTTTAAATACGCCGAGGATTGCCTTTTCTATAGTCAATTTTTCAAAAAATAATTTTTTACTGTCGCAAATTTTAAATACGCCGAGAATTGCCTTTTCTATAGTAAATTTTTCAAGAAATTATTTTTTACGGTCGCAAATTTTAAATACGCCGAGGATTGCCTTTTCTATAGTGAATTTATCAAAAAATAATCTTTTACTGTCGCGAATTTTAAATACGCCGAGGATTGCAGTTTCGATAGTAAATTTTTCAAAAAATAATTTTTTACTGTCGCAAATTTTAAATACGCCGAGGATTGCCTTTTCTACAGTAATTTTCTCAAAAAATTATTTTTTACGGTCGCAAATTTTTAATAGGCCAAAGATTGCCTTTTCTATAGTGAATTTGTCAAAAACTAAATTTTTACTGTCGCAAATTTTAAATACGCCGAGGATTGCCTTTTCTATAGTAAATTTTTCAAAAAATAATTTTTTACTGTCGCAAATTTTAAATACGCCGAGGATTGCCTTTTCTATACTAAATTTTTCAAAAAATAATCTTTTACTGTCGCGAATTTTAAATACGCCGAGGATTGCAGTTTCGATAGTAAATTTTTCAAAAAATTATTTTTTACTGTCGCAAATTTTAAATACGCCGAGGATTGCCTTTTCTATAGTAAATTTTTCAAAAAATAATTTTTTACTGTAGCAAATTTTAAATACGCCGAGGATTGCCTTTTCTATAGTAAATTTTTCAAAAAATAATTTTTTACTGTCGCAAATTTTAAATACGCCGAGGATTGCCTTTTCTATAGTAAATTTTTCAAAAAATAATTTTTTACTATCGCAAATTTTAAATACGCCGAGGATTGCCTTTTCTATAGTAAATTTTTCAAAAAATAATTTTTTACTGTCGCAAATTTTAAATACGTCGAGGATTGCCTTTTCTATAGTAAATTTCTCAAAAAACTATATTTTACGGTCGCAAATTTTTAATACGCCGAGGATTGAATTTTCTATAGTGAATTTTTCAAAAAATAATTTTTTACTGTCGCAAATTTCAAATACGCCGAGGATTGCCTTTTCTATAGTAAATTTATCAAAAAATAATTTTTTACTGTCGCAAATTTTAAATACGCCGCGGATTGCCTTTTCTATAGTAAATTTTTCAAAAAATAATTTTTTACTGTCGCAAATTTTAAATACGCCGAGGATTGCCTTTTCTATAGTAAATTTTTCAAGAAATTATTTTTTACGGTCGCAAATTTTAAATACGCCGAGGATTGCCTTTTCTATAGTGAATTTGTCAAAATAATATTTTTTATTGTCGCAAATTTTAAATACACCGAGGATTGCATTTTCTATAGTGCATTTGTCAAAAAATAATTTTTTACTGTCGAAAATTTTAAACACGCCGAGTATTTCCTTTTCTATAGTAAATTTATCAAAAAATAATTTTTTACTATCGCAAATTTTAAATACGCCGAGGATTGCCTTTTCTTTAGTGAATTTGTCAAAATAGTATTTTTTACTGTCGCAAATTTTGAATACGCCGAGGATTGCCTTTTCTATAGTGAATTTGTCAAAAAATAATTTTTTACTGTCGCAAATTTTAAATACGCCGAGGATTGCCTTTTCTATAGTAAATTTTTCAAAAAATAATTTTTTACTGTCGCAAATTTTAAATACGCCGAGGATTGCCTTTTCTATAGTAAATTTATCAAAAAATAATTTTTTACTGTCTCAAATTTTAAATACGCCGCGGATTGCCTTTTCTATAGTAAATTTTTCAAAAAATAATTTTTTACTGTCGCAAATTTTAAATACGCCGAGGATTGCCTTTTCTATAGTAAATTTTCAAGAAATTATTTTTTACGGTCGCAAATTTTAAATACGCCGAGGATTGCCTTTTCTATAGTGAATTTGTCAAAATAATATTTTTTATTGTCGCAAATTTTAAATACACCGAGGATTGCATTTTCTATAGTGCATTTGTCAAAAAATAATTTTTTACTGTCGCAAATTTTAAATACGCCGAGGATTGCATTTTCTATAGTAAATTTTTCAAAAAATAATTTTTTCCTGTCGCAAATTTTAAATACGCCGAGGATTGCCTTTTCTATAGTAAATTTTTCAAAAAATAATTTTTTACTGTCGCAAATTTTAAATACGCCGAGGATTGCCTTTTCTATAGTAAATTTTTCAAAAAATAATTTTTTACTGTCGCAAATTTTAAATACGCCGAGGATTGCCTTTTCTATAGTAAATTTTCAAAAAATAATTTTTTACTGTCGCAAATTTTAAATACGCCGAGGATTGCCTTTTCTATAGTAAATTTCTCAAAAAATAATTTTTTACTGTCGCAAATTTTAAATTCGTCAAGGATTGCCTTTTCTATAGTAAATTTATCAAAAAACTATTTTTTACGGTCGCAAATTTTTAATACGCCGAGGATTGCCTTTTCTATAGTGAATTTGTCAACAAATAATTTTTTACTGTCGCATATTTTAAATACACCGAGGATTGCCTTTTCTATAGTAAATTTTTCACAAAATAATTTTTTACTGTCGCAAATTTTAAATACGCCGCGGATTGCCTTTTCTATTGTAAATTTTTCAAAAAATAATTTTTTACTGTCGCAAATTTTAAATACGCCGAGGATTGCCTTTTCTATAGTAAATTTTTCAAAAAATAATTTTTTATTGTCGCAAATTTTAAATACGCCGAGGATTGCCTTTTCTATAGTAAATTTCTCAAAAAATTATTTTTTATTGTCGCAAATTTTAAATACGCCGAGGATTGCATTTTTTATAGTGAATTTGTCAAAAAATAATTTTTTGCTGTCGAAAATTTTAAACACGCCAAGTATTGCCTTTTCTATAGTAAATTTATCAAAAAATAATTTTTTACTGTCGCAAATTTTAAATACGCCGAGGATTGCCTTTTCTTTATTGAATTTGTCAAAATAATATTTTTTACTATCGCAAATTTTAAATACACCGAGGATTGCCTTTTCTATAGTAAATTTTTCAAAAAATTATTTTTTACTATCGCAAATTTTAAATACGCCGAGGATTGCCTTTATATAGTAAATTTTTCAAAAAATAATTTTTTACTGTCGCTAATTTTAAATACGCCGAGGATTGCCTTTTCTATAGTAAATTTTTCAAAAAATAATTTCTTACTGTCGCAAATTTTAAATACGCCGAGGATTGCCTTTTCTATAGTAAATTTTTCAAAAAATAATTTTTTACTGTCGCAAATTTTAAATAAGTCGAGGATTGCCTTTGCTATAGTAAATTTATCAAAAAATTATTTTTTACGGTCGCAAATTTTTAATACGCCGAGGATTGCCTTTTCTATAGTGAAATTGTCAAAAAATAAATTTTTACTGTCGCAAATTTTAAATACGCCGAGGATTGCCTTTTCTATAGTAAAGTTTTCAAAAAATAATTTTTTACTGTCGCAAGTTTTAAATACGCCGAGGATTTCCTTTTCTATAGTCAATTTTTCAAAAAATAATTTTTTACTGTCGCAAATTTTAAATACGCCGAGGATTGCCTTTTCTATAGTAAATTTTTCGAGAAATTATTTTTTACGGTCGCAAATTTTAAATACGCCGAGGATTGCCTTTTCTATAGTGAATTTGTTAAAAATAATTTTTTACTGTCGAAAATTTTAAACACGCCGAGTATTGCCTTTTCTGTAGTAAATTTATCAAAAAATAATTTTTTACTGTCGCAAATTTTAAATACGCCGAGGATTGCCTTTTCTATAGTGAATTTGTCAAAATAATATTTTTTATTGTCGCAAATTTTAAATACGCCGAGGATTGCATTTTCTATAGTGAATTTGTCAAAAAATAATTTTTTACTGTCGAAAATTTTAAACACGCCGAGGATTGCCTTTTCTATAGTAAATTTTTCAAAAATTAATTTTTTACTGTCGCAAACTTTAAATACGCCGAGGATTGCCTTTTCTATAGTCAATTTTTCAAAAAATAATTTTTTACTGTCGCAAATTTTAAATACGCCGAGGATTGCCTTTTCTATAGTAAATTTTTCAAGAAATTATTTTTTACGGTCGCAAATTTTAAATACGCCGAGGATTGCCTTTTCTATAGTGAATTTGTCAAAATTATATTTTTTATTGTCGTAAATTTTAAATACGCCGAGGATTGCATTTTCTATAGTGAATTTGTCAAAAAATAATTTTTACTGTCGAAAATTTTAAACACGCCGAGTATTGCCTTTTCTATAGTAAATTTATCAAAAATAATTTTTTACTGTCGCAAATTTTAAATACGCCGAGGATTGCCTTTTCTATAGTAAATTTTTCAAAGAATAATTTTTTACTGTCGCAAATTTTAAATACGCCGAGTATTGCCTTTTCTATAGTAAATTTTTCAAAAAATAAATTTTTTACTGTCGCAAATTTTAGATACGCCGAGGATTGCCTTTTCTATAGTAATTTTCTCAAAAAACTATTTTTTACGGTCGCAAATTTTTAATACGCCCAGGATTGCCTTTTCTATAGTGAATTTGTCAAAAAATAAATTTTTACTGTCGCAAATTTTAAATACGCCGAGGATTGCCTTTTCTATAGTGAATTTGTCAAAATAATATTTTTTATTGTCACAAATTTTAAATACGCCGAGGAATGCATTTTCTATAGTGAATTTGTCAAAAAATAATTTTTTACTGTCGAAAATTTTAACACGCCGAGTATTGCCTTTTCTATAGTAAATTTATCAAAAAATAATTTTTTACTGTCGCAAATTTTAAATACGCCGAGGATTGCCTTTTCTATAGTGAATTTGTCAAAATAATATTTTTTATTGTCGCAAATTTTGAATACGCCGAGGATTGCCTTTTCTATAGTGAATTTGTCAAGAAATAATTTTTTACTGTAGCAAATTTTGAATACGCCGAGGATTGCCTTTTCTATAGTAAATTTTTCAAAAAAATATTTTTTACTGTCGCAAATTTTAAATACGCCGAGGATTGCCTTTTCTATAGTAAATTTTTCAAAAAACAATTTTTTATTGTCGTAAATTTTAAATACGCCGAGGATTGCCTTTGCTATAGTAAATTTTTCAAAAAATAACTTTTACTGTCGCAAATTTTAAATACGCCGAGGATTGCCTTTTCTATAGTAAATTTTTCAAAAAATAATTTTTTACTCTCGCAAATTTTAAATACAACCGAGGATTGCCTTTTCTATAGTAAATTTTTCAAAAAATTATTTTTTACTGTCGCAAATTTTAAATACGCCGAGGATTGCCTTTTCTATAGTGAATTTTTCAAGAAATTATTTTTTACTGTCGGAAATTTTAATACGCCGAGGATTGCCTTTTCTATAGTAAATTTTCAAAAAAAATAATTTTTTTACTGTCGCAAATTTTAAATACGCCGAGGATTGCCTTTTCTATAAGAAATTTCTCAAAAAATAATTTTTTACTGTCGCAAATTTTAAATACGTCGAGGATTGCCTTTTCTATAGTAAATTTATCAAAAAAACTATTTTTTACGGTCGCAAATTTTTAATACGTCCGAGGATTGCCTTTTCTATAGTGAATTTGTCAACAAATAATTTTTTACTGTCGCATGTTTTAAATATACCGAGGATTGCCTTTTCTATAGTAAATTTTTCAAAAAATAATTTTTTACTGTCGCAAATTTTAATTACGCCGCGGATTGCCTTTTCTATTGTAAATTTTTCAAAAAATAATTTTTTACTGTCGCAAATTTTAAATACGCCGAGGATTGCCTTTTCTATAGTAAATTTTTCAAAAAATAATTTTTGACTGTCGCAAATTTTAAATACGCCGAGGATTGCCTTTTCTATAGTAAATTTTACAAAAAATAATTTTTTACTGTCGCAAATTTTAAATACGCCGAGGATTGCCTTTTCTATTGTAAATTTTTCAAAAAAATTATTTTTTACTGTCGCAAATTTTAAATACGGCGAGGATTGCCTTTTCTATAGTAAATTTTTCAAGAAATTATTTTTTACGGTCGCAAATTTTAAATACGCCGAGGATTGACTTTTCTATAGTGAATTTGTCAAAATAATATTTTTTATTGTCGCAAATTTTAAGTACA
>CAWUPM010000281.1:0-30137 GCA_963924295.1 Dioctria rufipes
TCTAAACCAGATGACCTCTGGACCAAGAATGATTTTCTGCTGCGGCTCGTCGGCTTTATATAGCCGCCGCATTCAGTTATGAGTTCTCGCCTCTCGGTGTTGCTCTAGCAACGTTTATTGAATTTGATGACTGAGGCGAAACCAAATTATTTGATGTAATGTCACAACAAGAGGGATGTATGCTTTAGGTAAGTTGTTGATATTTTTATAAAATGTTGTTATAAATAATAATAATTTTGTTTGTTTTAGGTGTTAAATGTATTTGTTGGAGTGTTTGGACATCATTGGACCAAAGGAAAGAAGTTTCCAACTATCAGATAAGTATTTTGATACTTTGTGTTCCTCTTATTTTTCTATTTTAGGAAATATGTCTCATCGAGGGAATTAAACTACGTCGGTGGACTGAAGAAAAGGAGTAATGTAGATTGATTGATGTGTCCCTAAAAATATTACTGAACGTGTTTTTTTTTGTAGAATCTGCCTCCTAAATGCCACTACGATATGTTAATTTTTCTATGCAGAGGATTTACTAAGAGCAAAATATACATAGAGATTCATTACTGGGTAATTTATTTCATTCATATTTTTAGATATTTCTTGAAGCTTAATCTTAAAATTCCTTTCCGAAATTTGGAATTAAATTATATTTATTAATTAGTTTCAAACTATGATTTTCACCGGAATTGTAATCATAAACTATAAATTTTATTTTTAGAAACTAGGAAAGTGTTAAAAAAATTATGCTAATAAAGATCTTCTGAATTTTGGGAATGTGATTAAAAAACAGCAATTTTTTATTATACTGAAAAATCGCATTCTTATCTGAAACATTTCGCAAGATAAAAATAAAAGCTGCGAAAACACGTACTTTCAATAACTTTGAAAAACAGAAATTTTTTCCTCAAGATCTTCAACAAAAAGTTGGGTAAGCGAATTATTACTTTTCCATAATTTTTGTTATTTTTACTGCCCTATTGATGTCTTCATTGGAAATGTCATAGAAATACCGTCGTTTGGGTATATTATTTCAGTCCAAACGCCATTTTCGGTTATTTCGAGATAACCTTCATCCGTCCTTAAAAAAATCACATTAAAGTCCTTAGGGTCTTTTTTAGTAAAAAAACAAGATTTTATTTTACTTTTTCTTTATAGTAATTTTATTGAGAAAAATAATATAGAAAATACTTCAAAATGGAAAAATATAATGAAAACGGTTTTGTTTTGATGCTATCTATTCAGTGTGTGCAATTTGAGTATAGACAAGAGATTCTACTGTGAATTTTGCATACAAAATTATTACAATTTTGGCATTATGAATTATGTTTGTTTTCTGATTTTTCACAGAAACGACATCGGCCACGTTTTGGGGAATTTTTGCAGTGATTGTCTTTGGCAAGTAGGTGTCGCTAGATATTTGCTAGAAGATGCTGAAATATTAGTTACGAGTTGCTGAGCATTTAGGAACCGTGGAAGACGAACTATTTAGACCATATGCTTCTTTACTAGTGATTTACCCACATTTTCAATGAATAAGCGTCTTCTATTGTGTTTTCAAATATTAAACTCTGGACACACACTCGTAAATAGAACAAAAGCAGTGAGTAGTGATATGTCCAAGATATTAGGGAAGACAACCATTGGCCCCTATTTGTCTTCCGCATTTATTTTTTCGTGTAATGTAAGAAACCATTGTTGTATTTTGAGTAAATGCAAAAATGGAACTACATAAAGGCTTTCCTTTCACATCAAGATGAATAGGTGGGATTGATGTTTTATTTTTACGTAGAGTTCCGATCAATGTGATGTTTCTTCTCAGTAACTTTTGTTCAAGTTCATGTGACATAAAAAAATTGTCAACAGTTAGGTTTCTACCTCTGGGATCTGTTGTATACCTTGGTTTTTTTTAGGTGTCGCATTAGCTTAATTTCCTGTGTAAAGTTGAATATTCCATACGAAGCAAATTTCACTATTGCAAAGTAGCCAAAATTTAGTCCCACATTTGGCGGGCTTATTAGGCATGTATTGCTGAAAGGGACATCTTCCTCGAAAGGCAATTAGCTGTTCGTCAATTTTTACAAACTCATCTGGGTTGTATAAATTCGGTAGTATTTCTACTCAGTTATCCCATAGCTCTTTGATTGCTGCATGTTTATCAGCATTTATGCGGACAGTACGTGTGTTACGATTATCAAATCTTATGATTATTGATATAGTTTTGCATCTTTTGAGAGACGAAAAATAGGTCGACCTTTTTCAGCATGCCATAAATTTTCAAGAGCTTTGTCATTTGATTTGTACACACCAGCTAAAATCAAAAGTCCAATATATGCCTCCAGCTCTATGACATCCATAGATTTCCAGTTCTCCTTATATACTCGTTGTCCTTTCAAAATTTGTGTTCTCAATTATAATGTTTTCGATACTGTTTGTTATCATTAATTGGAAAGTGGACATTTCCGTAGAAATATGAGGAACTGCACATCTGGTCATCCCGGGTGATAAATTTATAACATTTGAAGATGCTGTTGCAGCGAAACGTTGGCCTGAAGACATCATTGGAACCTGAAAGAAGTTACACACAAAGAATCCTTTCATTTCCACATAACAAAAAAATATACTTATCTGACATGTTAATATAGATCTTCTTCTTTCTTAATCCACATAGAACATCTTGTTTATATCTGAAAATAATAGAAATTTTCTAATTAGCTTGGTAAAGAAAATTTAGAATGTAAATAAACAAGTAGTACAAAACTTACCACAACCAGAGACGAGAATGATTTCAATTACACAAAAATATAAACAACACATCAATAGAGGACACTGAACATATATAACACACATTCTTTAAAAAGAAATAAAAGTAAGAAATATACTTACATTAATGCTGATCACCCCAAAAGTCAAATGAAAGCTTTCTGTCGCAATGACATTATCGATGTTCTATGAGTACCTATACTTCGAAATTCGATCAGTTTCGGAGAAGATATACTCAACCCTGGAACCAATAGTTTAGTTAAATATCTAGAAAGGGACTGAAACCTGAGACAACATTGTGTTCTGAGGGGAATTAGATTTTTGAAATATGATCAAAAACTCGTTAAGGTTTATAAACCTAATTTCCCATTGGTTGGTCCTTTCTAGAAAATATGGATAGCGGGTTCATAAGAGGTCAATCTAGAAAAATCATAGAATATTTTGATAATGGACAGTAATCGCGACGGGAAGTAGAACACATTGACTCTATCATTGAGAAAATCTTTTTGAAAATCTAACTTGGTTAAATATTGAAATCATTAAATTAACATAGACTGTAGAAACAGAGAAATCGCGTTATTAAACTTGGCTAATTTGAAATTTAAAATCTTGTGTGATAAATCCTTGTCGTATCTGGTCCTGGTTAAGTTTTGATTTAAAATTAGCATACTTCCTTTGTTGTAAATTGAGATTGAACATTTAAACGTAGATTTGAAATTTGAAACGAAGTATTTTGTAAGAAAAGCAGTGGATTTTAACAATATATTATTGAACTTATTATATGAGGAAATTGTTGTTTTAATTTGTTTATCGCATTTATTTTGTCAAGTGAGCTTTGGTGTAGTGGATAACGTGGTGGATTTTCACGCGGGAACTGAAGGTTCGATTCTCGGCGTCGCTTAAGTTTTTTTTTCTGAAAACTTTTTTTGCTATCGAGCAATGTTTTAAGTGATTAATGGAAATCTATTCTTCGGCTAAATATCCTTAGAATCCCTAAAACAGATGCATCTCGACCATGTTGTGGAAAATAATTAGAGAACCATTCGATTTTGGTTCCACAAATTTTGAAGCTTCTGAGCAAGTATCATCATCGGATTCTAGTGCAACTTCATTTATTTCTTCTTCGTTTAGCACCCGTTGTGACATTTTTATCTAATTCAGACCAAATAAATTTCGATTTAGCGATCTGATTTAGTTTGAAATCGCCCTTACAGTACTTACCTCGAAAATATGAAATATATCCCAAATATAAACTTCTGCAAAATAATAAACTAACTAAAAAAAAAAAAATATCGTTTACACGTATAAAAAGTTCTTTTGATTTGTCTTTCACTTTCTGAAACACTTCGAATACTGAAATTTAATTTCTAAACTGAAATTACTAGGAGAAATAAAAAACATGAAAAAAACCTGCTACTAAAAAACAAAATCTGGTCAACTATGATTTTCTTTTAAAATAACTGATGTTGCAAAGAAAACAGAATTCCGTTATATTGCGTCTCTTTGAACTCTTTCAATAGTACTAAAATCTGAACATCGGGAAATTGTCCACGTAGGAGTTCTTTCCGATCCAACCACGATCTGTAAGAAACCAATGTATCAATACGAAAACACGAAACTGTTGCTTCCTTTACCCTTTTAGGACGACGGAGCGTTGGCCATTTTTTTAAGATTATTTGCGCACAGAATTAACATAATTAAAGAAAATAAGCAAATAACAATTTTTTTCAAATTTTTTGTGTTGTTAGTTTTTGGAAAATCGCTTGGGATAATATGTTCCAATAGTCTTTTAACTTGGGGCTATATATTCCAACAGGTTTTTTATTTGGTACTATATATCCCATTAGTCCTTATCACGTACCATATGTCCCTGACAAAGAGATTTGTAACAAGTAAAAAAGCTAGAATTGGTCTAAGACCAATTCTTATGATACCCTAGATGAATGCCCGTATTAAATTTCGTATGGTCACCGATCTATTCAAGTTTGATTTTGAAGTTGTTTTTCTAATATATTTCTAGAACGGTTTGTCGCACAGAAAAAATTATCATAACCAATTTTATAGGATTCCGTATTTTGCATAGGTTTTTGGTACAATAAAAATGTCTTGGACTAATCGTTTTCAAAGTATACGTAAAACACCTAAATTTTTATATGGCAACACCAAGAAGGAGTCGCCCGATTTAGTCCATTTTTGACATTTTGTTTGCTAATGTAGTAAAAACATCAGTACGAAATTTCAGCTCTCTACGTCGATGCGTTCTCAGGCAGTGTCCAAATATATAGCGGAAAACGAAAATTTGTATATGGCAACCCCACGAAGGAGTTCTCCTATTTGTCTCATTTTCGAACTTAATTTTACTTTTTTTTTTAAAGTCCCTGTACAAAATTTCAGCTCTTTAAGTATACGCGTTCTCGAGTTAACGTGCGCACAGACGGACAGACGGACGGACGGACATGCAAAAATCGAAATAACTTTTAATATTATGAATGGGTGTCCAATCCATTTTGCTCTAACATCATTATTTCGAGGTGTTACAAACGGAATGACAAACTTAGTATACCCTATAGATTTCATCTAGGGTATAAAAAGTACGTAGTAAGAAAAAGAAAATTGGCATATTATATTTATTTAAAAAGTTTAAAACAAAAAAAAAATAAAACAAAAAATAAAGTTTCAGGTACTTCAGTTTTTTATATATGTACTTAATATTGCACTTCTATATACTAAAAGAAATTCATATTCATTTTGTTCAAAAGTTAAAAATATATAACAAATAAAAATAAAAATAGTAACGTAAATAAAAAGCACAATATTCATTTGTAAAGTAATTTCCATGATATGGCCCAAAACAACAAAATAAAGAGGAACTTCCCAAGCTGGACACGTAAACGTTGTCTGTTTTTCCAACCATATATCTGAACATCTTATATAACGCCTTATTGCAATTCCTTCAATAGGCATATAATCCCCGATGTTGACAAATCTCCGATGCTTCCTGGAGGTTCTCCCTATATTTTGTCTACGGCGAACTGCAACTAACACTCTTCCAGTAAGAATAAGATTCTCGGCAAATTCGGTCAAATAATGAAGATACCGAACATTTTGAGTTCACGTAGGCTCTCACAATGAGTTTATAAAAAATCTTTTTCCACCATTTTGTTGACTTTCTGTCGACATCGTAAACAGTAGTCTTTTGATCGGAGAAGTCTACGTCTCCCATATATTTATTATAAAATCCTGTGGAAGAAGGGCATCGAAAATTTACTTTTTCTCCAGTCTTCAGTTTACAATTGCTGAACACCGTTACAAGTTTAGTATCTTGCCAGAAACAAGTTGTCGTCCCGTATTGGTTCCCATAAATACAACTTTCACCTCTTATTAGTTTTGCGTTCAATACTGGCAAATTTTTTCAGTTGGATATACAGGTTCCAACTGCCGGGTACGGAAGATGGTTTACCATTTGAGTTGTGGTAAAAAATCTGTCGAAGCAGAAAACTACCTGCATTTTTTTTTCACACTTAAAACCACTTTATTTACCACTCTTTCTCCCAAAGTACCTTCAGAAGGATAAGCTTCTTTTCCGGCGTAAACATTGAAGTCATAACAGTATCTCGTAGAAGAATCACACCGCTCCCATATTTTAGTTCGTCGTTTTATGGGCTGGAGTGGTAGATACTGCTTTAATGCTGACCTTCCCTTGAATTCTGCCATACTTTCCTCTATTGATTGGAACGAACTGTGTTTTCTGCATTTTTGGAAAGAATACTTTAGGCAATTTCTTATCTCTTCTATGTAGTATAATTTCGACGTATTTGTGTGCTTTTCGGGATGGTTAAAATTGAGTTTCGCAGACAATTTGAGAATTCTGTCTATTGAAATAGCAATTTTCACAAAATTATTTGGGCCAATATTCTTTCATGTCAGTTATCTGTTGTATGACATAATGTGCAAAACACCTACTACATTCATTATTTCATATAAGTCGGCAAGCCTTTGTCCTCCATTATGAGCCTTTCACTTGTCCACTGTGCAATAAATATGAACAAGCTCTAAGGAATCATAGCGAAAAAGGTGTCTAATTCGGTACAATTTGTAGGTAGAACACTGAAACTTGCAGGTGTTTAAAAATGTGGAATTTTGAAACGAGGAGTAAAATTTTGGTCCAGCTTCCACCATTTAGGAAACTCAGTCGTTGCTCTAAGTAATGCGCTTATGCCTAATGAATTATTCTCTAATAGTTCCTTGGGCCTAACGCGTTCTTCCTGCTCTACATAACTTTCCTCCAATTCAGATTGGGACGAGTCGTCATCTTCGCTGGGAGTGTATTCGAATTGTGAAGGCGTAAAATCATCCCCATTTTTTGACGAAGATTCATCCAACTGCTGTTCCACTCGTCGAATGTTCCTTTCAGAGGATATTTTGGTCTGATTTCCGAAGAAATGGGAATAATCCTGAATAAAGGGAGAAATAAAAAAGGGTTGCGATAGAATAAAGCAAGAACTGCTGTCAAAAAAATCGGCTTGCGCAAAAGAATGCACAATTAGATTTACTGAACTACGCCAACATAAAATTTAAACTCACTAACATTTACGTTTTGATCTAAAAACAATCCTAAAATTTGCAGCAAACTCGTTAAAATTAGCAAAATGTTATGTACTTTTTACATTTCATACATTGTCGCATTTTTCACGACATAAAATCTTTAAAATTAATTATTAATTTTCATATTTTACGTAAAACGCATTTCAAAGTGCAAAGACCCACTTAATTGTGAAATAATCTAAAACTTCCATAGAAAATCTCCATAAACAGCTTTAGATAAGCATTTCTTCAGAATCAAAAATCAAAATCAAAATCTTTTAAAAATTCATATGAATTAATAAATAAATAACTAATCATTCAAATGCTTCAGTGATTCATAATGATACCATTAAGCGAAAATCCAAATGGAATAAGCAATAAATATCAAATTTCAATTTAACGTGAATATAATCATTTTTTCCATTGCTACAATAATATTTGAAATTAATATTGGAAGCTTAAAAGTTTTCATTTAAACATAAACGCTTGACTTAAAAGCATTAATGTAAACAAAAGTCTTGGATTAAAAAGCATAAACATGAACACTTGGAAATCTTAAATTCCAGTTCATAAATATAAACATGAATATCCAATTTAACTATTGATATTCAATATTGATTAGATCATAAACATAAACATAAATATTCGCGCCGTGTCATTTGTTTATGCGAATAGCTATTTGGCAACGAGCTTATTCATCGCTAAGTGTAAATAAGAGATATGGCCCTTTGATTGAATCACGGTACGGGAAAATGAACGCATAATGTTACATATCATTGGAAAACATTTTCAAGGTTTTAATTGGGGATTGGTCAATTATTGACCAACTGAATAAAATTTTATATCTCATGACGAGATAATTCCCCAATCAAATACGAGTTTCGATTTCATAATTGGGAACTCGCTAATAAATGTATCCCTCCAGATATGCTCTTTTTGATAGAGCCCCTACCCTTGCAGTATTTTAGATCCTTCTAATTACGTGTTAAATTTGAATAAAAATAGGAACTTTGCACGGGGACAATCAATCTAGTTACGAGTCCAGTTACAATCTATCTAGTTGTGGTAAGTCGAGTTACAATCAATCCAGGAAGTGAAGTCAAAAAGTGCATTTAGTTTGCACCTTTACTTTTTGAGTTTTAAGTTCAACTTTCAGTCTCACCAATTTTAAAAGTTACCAAGTGCATTTTGCTTGCACATTTAGTTTTGCGTATAATTGAAAATTTAAACTAGAAGTATCTTGTAAAAATAAAATTTTTATTAAAAAAAAATATAATAGAAAATAAAAGAAAGTAAAATTGTGAAAAAGTGTTATTTTGAAAATAATTGACATAAAACATAACAGAGATTTTTGGTGAAAATGAAATGAAATTGTTATTTTAAAGTTAATAAAGGTTGAATTTGTAATAAAAAAAAAAAGGAATTGAAAAAGTGGTTAATTAAACCTGGTGTCAGAAGTGATAAATCATTTTTGCTATACGAAAGAAACGTTAGAACAAAAACTTGGATCTTAAATCTTCAACGCATGGGCACGTGTACACTCTTTGACAGCAAGGTGCTGATTGAGACAAAGCTGAGAGGCAAAAACTTCTTATACATACAGAAGAGACCCAAAAGTACTGAAAGAGGGAATTAGTACGACTATAGACTGGTTAGTTCTCCCAACAGAATTTTTTGAAATTTCTTGGGACCTATTATCCCATTAGTCCTCAAAGGGTTAAATGAATTTTCATTGTATAAAACTAAATTGACTTCTTATATTAAATTTATAATTATGACCTTTAATCAGGTCATCTCCTTTACTTCTTTTCAAGAATGACAGTTTTCTTTTAAATTATTCCACATCCAGCCCGATTTTAATCCACTTCATACAATTGTAACCAATCTGGAGTGAAATTTATGAAATGGAATAACATGGAATTTTGAACTATCGTGGGTATATAGTTTTATTATTATTCAATGCACAATGTTGAGATTTCAAAACTGTATTAAGGACGCATCAAGTTTTAGTTTTTAATCATAAGGTGAACATCTTTTTCTGCTGGTTTCAGCGATATCTGTGGAATAACTTTCAAAATTGATTTTCTTGAAAACGACTAAATGGCGTTTGGATTAAAATAAAATCGTAAAGTTTTAATAAGTTCCTTTGTAGGCACGGGAACTTATTTGAAAACATCAATACGCATGTTCAAAACCTTGAAATTAAAAATACTCTACCAGAGTGTAGATAAACCAAACCTTAATGCGCTTAACACCAGTTTTATTGATTATATATTCAAATGAAATTATTATCTGCTGTTTGAAATTAAAGAGAAATTTTCGCGAAATATGTATATTAGGTAACCATGTATATGCAGGGCAATGCAAATTTGTAATCCGGATCACACAATATTAGGCTTATAAAGTATTCATCATTAATTTTATGCAAATAACAGTGCTTTGCACTTTAAAACATGCAGATTTTAAAGCCAGATATGATTTATGATGAAAACATATTTGTAGATGTACAGCTGCAGACTTAATGGACAAAACAAACTCCACGCTCTCTTATCGGACTTTATTTGTAAATTGTTGTACACAGATTTTTTTTTCAGAGGTCGCTAACCATCGGTGAGAGTTCATAGATTTTGGATAAGATTGTTATTTTGGGTCCCATGCTGCTAAAAGTAATAAATAAGTCGATAGAAACTGGAAATTTTTCTTATTCGTGGAAGGAATCAGTGATAGATCCGGTTAAAAAGGTTCCCAGAAGTAATAGGTGTGAAAATTTTAGACCGGTAAATATGTAATATACCTGCAAAAAAATTATGGAAAAGGTGGCTTAAATGCAACTTGCAGATTATATGGGGCTTTCGGAGAAAGCATTCATACGAAACCAATTTGACATGGGTTTTAACTGAGTAGAAGCTGGCAATAGATCAAGGTAAATTCGTAATTGCAGTATTTTTGGATATGAGAAGAGCCTTCGAGGCGATTGATCGAGTAATTTTGCGTCAAAAGCCAGAGCTATATGGTATCAGGGGTACAAAGCTTCAGTGGTTTACATCGTTCTTGACTGGTAGAGCTCAAGCAACTAAAATTAGTGGTATATATTCGAATAGTAGAGATGTAACGGTTGGTGTTCCTCAAGGGTCAATTCTAGCAACATTGTTGTTTATATTATATATTAATGATATGGGAACAGTTTTAAAGTACACAGAGCTTAGACTATTTGCTGATGATGTGCTAATATTTATAACGGGAGTGAATGTTCCAAAGTGCGTAAGTAAGCTAAAAGTGGACTTTACGTAAATTTGTGAGTAGTTAAAGATGAAGAAGATGAAATTAAATATAGATAAAATGAAGTGCATGTGTATTAATATAGATATAGACTTGTATGTGGAAATAGATAACGAAAATATTGAACTAGTCAAGGAAATAAAGTATCTAAAATTTAGTAAAATATACTATAAAAGATCTCATTCTTCAGGAGAATCAGAAACAATATTTCTACAATTAGTGCTATAAAAATTTATAATATAATAATCAAACCTCATTTTGAATATTGTGCTGCGATAATTATTATGGTATCTAAAGAAGTATCTAAAAAGCAACAAAACAGGCCGAATTATATTTCGATGTAATGAAATAACACCAAGGCAACATATGCTGGATGCACTAAAATGGTTATGTGTAAAGCAACGGGTGTGTTTGAGTGTGCTAATTACTATATTTAAAATAATAATATGCTTCCAGGATATTTGTGTAGTTATTTTAAATATGTCAATGAATCGCAACCATATTCGTTGAGAAATAATGACAGGTTTAGGTTAAGTAAATTTAAAAATGCTAATACACAAAATATGATTATGTATAAGGGTTTATAATGAATTACCAATGGAAATAAGAAATGAGAATGAACATGCGCGTAGCTAGGTAAGGGGTACGGGTGCGCACGGCCCATCCAAGTGAACCCGAAATGGAACTGGTGCCCCCCCCCCCCCCAGAAACCATAGGTAGAATAAAAAAAAATAAAAAATTTATTAGATTTATTTGTACTGTTTAATATGGTATAAAAAAAAGGGCAATTAAAAAATTAAAAAAAAAGCATTTCCAATTATATACATAAAATAAAGCAAACAAAAATATCCGGAGTTGTACATTACACTTTTCAGTCTGTTAGGCATGATTGAAAATTTTTTTTTGTTAAGTCGGGACTTATTTTGTTCCACTCTTCTTGAAGATGTTGTTTTAACATACTTTTGCTGGAAATGTTATGTTGAGTTAAGGACCTTTTCTAATTCTGCTCATAAATGTTCTATTGGATTTAGGTCCGGCGACTGAGGAGGTGTTCCCAGCTGTTTACGTACATTATAAAGCAGTCATTCCTTCGTTTTTCTGGCATAATGTTTAGGATCGTTGTCTTGTTGAAAGATGAAATTATTTTCTAATCCTAACTTTTCTGCAGTGGATTTTAAATTATGCTTTAAAATATTGATATAAACATATTGATCCATCATTCCATCAATGAAATGAACACTTCCAACCCCAGCCGCCGACATACAACTCCATACCATAATAGCACCACCTCCATTTTTGCAGGTTTTCTTTGTTGAACTCAATTCATGGCTTTCTCCAGACAAATTGTTTCGAGATGAGTTAAATAATTCAAATTTACACTCATCGATAAAAATGACAGTATCCCAAAAGCTTTGAGTCTTATGAACAAATTTTTTAGCGAACTTGATTCCCTTTTTCCTATTTGTTTTATTTATCCAAGGTTTTTTTCCTGCAATCCGTCTACGGTATCCGGTTTTCTTTATCGTTCGGCTCACTGTTTCAACACTTATATTTTTGCCAGTACTGTCGCGAACTTCTACGCATATCTCTATAGCGCTAGTATAAGGATTTACTTTCGCTCGCTTCAAAATTGTTCTTTCTCTTCTGTCGTTTAGTATCCTTGGTCACCCCTTACGCAGTTTGTTTATTAATATACCGTCACTTGTACTATATACTTATTAACAATATCTTTTTTTTTCAAAAATAAAGTATATTGCTCGATTCGAGCTTAGGCAAAGTATCAAAAAATAATTTCAGACTTTGTTTATGTATGAAGGATTTACAGGATTTAAAGGATTAAAAAGCCTAAGTCCCGGCAACAGTTTTCTATATCTAAAGGAACACGGCCTAACTCCAAGCGTCTCCTAAAAGCAATTCTATCAGTCTTGACATCTAGATTAAATTGCTCGAAGAATTATTTTTAAAATATAAAAAGGGATTAAAAACTACGTAAAGTTAAAATATTAATTTTTCCGTACAGGATATCTTTTTTGTTTTTTTTTGTTTTTTTTTTTAGAGAACAGCACTTACACCTTTCCACATTTGCATCGCAAACCATCGGCGTTAGGCAAATTGATTTTAAGTTTCAACAGCAATGGACTCAGGCATGATACGTGATATAGCAAAACATTATTTTGGTCAAAACTGGATTTAGGCCATTTGGATCTTTCTCTTTTATTTATTTATTTACCCAACATATATAAATATAATCTGACATATATAAAGTACCATAGTATATAAATTAAAAAAAAAAAATTCTTTACGGTAAATCAATAAAAAATAAAATCACAAACCCATAAAATCACAAACCCCTTCAAAGAATGAAATTTCTAATTACTAAATTTAAAATATTTGAATATTTGTTGTAAATTCTACACATATTATTGAGGGGCTCATAAAATCCATAATTCGTTCGATAACTCTTAATGAAAAGAATATCGCGGTACCTTAAATTTCTACCAGGAACATTCAACGAAATTGATTTAAGAATTTCAGGAGAATCTCTTAATCCAGTCAAAACTTTATGAATAAAAACACACAATAAGAAATCGATATTAATTAAAACCAGACGATCAGAATATGGTGGAAGCTCAAACCTATCAATCTGCGGAAGGTGACGAAGGGCAAAACGTAGAAACTTTTTCTGTATAGACTCAATCCTATTAATATGTACACTGTAATAAGGACTCCACACTTGACAGCCGTATTCCAGTATAGACCTGACGAATGAATCATGCAAGGAACGCAATGCGTACGGGTCATTAAATTCCTTAGCCCAGCGTCTGACAAACCCAAGCATTGAAAAGGCTCTACCAATAATAAAATCAAGATGGCGAGAAAAAGTAAGCTTTGAGTCAAAGATAATGCCCAGGGGGCCTATTCTTGAATTACGAATGATTTTAACGTATGCGATAAATAACGAATGGTTCAACCCCATTCGTTATATAACGAATGGTTTGCGTACGAATATAACGAATGCGGATTTCAAGAATACCACATAAACATTCAATTCGAATGTTTTTGACAGATTAACGTATACGTTATCTGTCTTCGTTATTCAAGAATAGGGCCCCAGATCCTTAATATGGTCTACTACATTTATAGAAACATTGTCTATGTGATACTGGTACGCAAAAGAAGAAAACTTACGGCTAAAGACAATAACATTACATTTGAGAATATTAAGATATAAATTATTACGCTTACAACACAAATTTAAAGCACATACATCATTTTGCAACAGTACACAATAATTCGGTGAATGAATCTGTTTGAAGATCTTAACATCGTCAGCATATATTAAAATTTCAGAGAATTTTATTACAGGTACAAGATCATTAATAAATAAGACAAACAATAAGGCACCTAGATGGCTTTCCTGTGGAACTCCAGACTGCGTACAAACAAAACTTGAAAACGCATTTCTGAAATTTCTACCACTTAAATAGGATGAGATCCAATCAACCAACAATGGAGAAAAACCAATTTTTAACAGCTTAAATAGCAGTACTCTGTGGGAAAGCTTGTCAAAGGCTTTAGAGAAGTCAGTATAGACATAGTCAGTCTGCAACCGATTCTCAAGGGTATTAGCAATGGAAGATGCTAAAAGTATCAAGTTGGTTGATGTTGATCTACCCTTAATGAAGCCGTCTTGTTTTGAGCTAATTAATGGCTTACATTCGAACTTCAGCAGTTCACAAACCATGCTTTCAAAAAGCTTGGGTATAACAGACAATTTAGCAATAGCTCTGTAATTACTAACCAAGTCTCTCTTTCCATTTTTAAAAGCAGGAATAACAAATGACGATTTCCAAGCATCAGGAAATACACCCGTTGACAAAGATTAATTAAAACAAGTAAAAAAGCTAGAATTGGTCTAAGACAAATTCTTATGATACCCTAGATGAATGCCCGCATTAAATTTTGTATGGTCACCGATCTATTCAAGTATTGATTTTGAAGTTGTTTTTCGCATATATTTCTAGAACAGTTTGTCGCACAGAAAAAATGGTAATAACCAATTTTATAGGATTTCGTATTCTGCAGAAGTTCTTAGTACAATAAAAATGTCTTGGACTGATCGTTTTCAAAGTATACGTAAAAAACCGAAATTTTTATATGGCAACACCAAGAAGGAGTTGCCCAATTTAGTCCATTTTTGACATTTTATTTGCTAATGTAGTAAAAACATCACGTACGAAATTTCAGCTCTCTACGTCAGTGCGTTCTCAGGCAGTGTCCAAATATATAGCGGAAAACGAAATTTTTATATGGCAACCCCACGAAGGAGTTGCCCGATTTGTCTTATTTTCGAACTTAATTTTACTTTTTTTTTAAAGTCCGTGTACAAAATTTCAGCTCTTTAAGTATACGCGTTCTCGAGTTATCGTGCGCACAGACGGATGGATGGACGGACGGACGGACAGACATGCAAAAATCGAAATAACTTAATATTATGAATAGCTGTCCAATCCATTTTGCTCTACCATCATTATTTCGAGGTGTTACAAACGGAATGACAAACTTAGTATACCCCTATGATTTCATCTAGGGTATAAAAAGGGCAATTAAAAAATTTAAAAAAAAGCATTTCCAATTATATACATAAAATAAAGCACACAAAAATATCCAGAGTTGTACAACACTATAAATTAAATTTTAACATTTGGTTGGATAACTGTTAGATTTTAATACACTTTTCAGTCTGTTAGGCATTGATTGCAAAATTTTTTGTTGTTAAGTCGGGACTTATTTTGTTCCAATCTTCTTGACGATGTTTTTGTAACACACTTTTGCTGGAAATGTTATGTTGAGTTAAGGACCTATTTAATTCTGCTCATAAATGCTCCATGGGATTCATGTCCGGCAACTGAGGAGGTGTCCCTAGCTGTTTGCGTATATTATAAAGTAGCCATTCCTTTGTTTTTCTTGCACAATGTTTAGGATCGTTGTCTTGTTGAAAGATAGAATTATTTTCTAATCTTAACTTTTCTGCAGTAGATTTTAAATTATGCTTTAGTATTTGATATTGTAATTGAGTCAGTTAAGACTGCCGTTTGATTATTAAACACCAATTTTTGAATCCTTCTGAGTTTTGTTTGATTTTTTCGAGTATACAGTTTCTTTTTTGTCATTTAGTCCGGTGTATAAGTTTATTTTGTTGGTTTATTATTTTTTCGGTGTAGATTTTTGTTATAGGACAATGGCAGATGATGATTGGGATGTTGTGAACTCAGTTCTAAATAATCAAACGCGTTACCAATGTTTGTATGCGGAGGAAAAACTTAAGGCCGATGCAAAATATCGGGCTTATATGCAGGCTGAAATGAGCGACAACGATGACCCTTTTGATGATTTCGATGACGACACTGACCTTATATATAGGCCAGAACGTAGGATTGATATGTTCGATGTCGAAGGTGAAGCAATTGTGGAAATCGATGACGACCAATTCGATGAAAAGGACGATGATCCAGTTGATATGATTCTGCTGCTATTGCTGCTTTTTCACAGGTTGACCCTGCTGCTCTTTACTTCGTGTCCAAAAATGGCACGAAATGGTGTAAGGGTCAACCATCGAGTAGTCGTATATGTGGTCATAACGTTATCGACTATAAACAAAGCAAACCAGGGCCATCGAAGATGATAATTTATGATCCGCGTTCAATCTTCCGTTCGGAATCGAAAGGCCAACCAGGTAGCAGCTACATGGAATCAAGGAACGAAGCAAAAGCAATGGAAAGCATTGACCCTGAAAGAGTTTGATGCATTTGTGGCGATTTTTTGTATGCTGGGCTGACCAAATCCAACACCGAGCCTATGAAGGAACTATGGGACTCAACTCATGCTCCAATATTCAAAGCTGCCTTATCGCATGATCGTTTTATGCCTATAACAAATTTCATTCGATTTGATAACGCGAATTCACGGCCACAGAGATTACTCGCTAACAAAACCGCCACCATCGATGATATTTGTCTTATGTTACATGCAAATTTGGAAGCAGCATATACTCCGCATAGTTCGGTAACTGTGGACAGGCAATTATTTCCCTATCGAGGCCGCACACGTTTCACATTTCACGTTTCATCGCATTACACTATCTCAAAATATTTGAGCCTCATGAACAAATTTTTTAGGGAACTTGATTCCCTTTTTCCTATTTGTTTTATTTATCCAAGGTTTTTTTTCCTGCAATCCGTCTACGGTATCCGGTTTTCTTTATCGTTCGGCTCACTGTTTCAACACTTATATTTTTGCAAGTACTTTCGCGAATTTCTACTCATATCTCTATAGCGCTAGTATAAGGATTTACTTTCGCTCGCTTCAAAATTGTTCTTTCTCCTCTGTCGTTTAGTATCCTTGGTCGCCCCGTACGTGGTTTATTTATTAATATACCGTCGCTTGTATACTTATTAATAATGTCTTTTACTGTACTTCGCGGTATTCTGAACTCCTTTGAAATTTTTCGTTCCGAATACCCTTTTTCAGCAAGAGAAATAACCAAATTTCTCTCTGGTAAACTCGTTTCACGCTTTTTAGGAACTTTTAGGAAATTAAATAACTAAAAGAAAACTTACTTAAACGAAAAATACGATAAACTAATCATTATGCTGGGACGATACTCTGCATGCACATATTTATCTAAATTTCTTGGAAATTTACGCTATTTCGTACATGAACACTTCATGGGCGAATACCTTTGTGTCTTCGTTTTGGGAATTGATTCATCATTGTTAGTTTTTCCATGAAATTTATTAATTATATATTTTTTTTTAATGTGAGAAGACATTAGTACACATGTTGGAGTTTATAAATGTATATTTCTTAAATTATAAGTAAATGAAAATCTAATAAATTACATGCAGTTCGTCGGGAAGATTAGATGGGGGGATAGTTCTGTGACTAATTGTATATACAAGTCGAAAACGTGTCTATACAAGTGCCGATACAAATCCAGATACTTGTATCTAAGTGTAAACTCACCTTAACAGTGATTTTACTTTTTCCATTTCGACCCATCATAATTATTGTCGACTCAACATTTTTCCATTCTAAAGCCTTGGTTTTCAATAGAATGCGGTGGCGCAATTGCAATTGCGCCGCATTCTCTTGAAAACCAAGGCTTTAGCATAATACGACAACGAACTACACTATTTACGTAGAAATAAACCCCTCAACATACCGAGTCTAGCCATGTGGTAGCACTGGGCTGTCCGTGACTTACCATATAGCCAGTGTATGCTTGTTTTTGAGGCCAGCCATCCCTTTAACTCGTACACGAATTTGTCTGTTTATTTATATATTTCTTTTTTACGATGTTCGACACTCTCATCATCACAGCGAGCTGAAATTTGGCACACAGGTTCATGTCGCGTGACAATTGAATCTATCAAAATTTGAACCGGAAATTGCCATGGAAAACCCGGAAAATCAGGAAAAATAATTTGAAAATTTTTGTACAAATTTGATTAGTGATAAATCCGATTTTTCCGAAAAAATTTTCCGGAATTTTCCGACTTTTCCGGTAAAAAAGTTTTCTAAATTATTCAGGATCAAGTTTCCTATCAACTGGCATCATTACTTTCTCTCCGACAATGGTGAAAGCCTGCAGAGAAAATCGAGGAAAATTCATGTAAAACGCTTTTCCGGAGTTTATCCGACCAAGGAAGCGTTTGAGCCTTTTGCAACGTAAGACAAAGTTGTAGAGCGAAATGAGTTGCATAAAGTTGCTTTTGTGGAAAACTCCATGGAAAACCCGTAAAAGGGGGAAAATCATTGGAAAAATTTTCATCGATATGATTAGTGATAAATCTGTTTCAGGAAAAATTCAGAATTTACGACAGAAAAGTTTTATAAGCTATGCGGAATCATTTTTTTTTCCGTCCTACTGGCATCAATACTTTCTCTTCAACAATCATGAAAACTTGCATGAAAAATCGGGGAAAATTCATGTAAATTTTTATAAAAATTTCATTGTAATAGGAAAAGTCTGTGGAAAACATTGAAAATCGGGAAAATTCATGTTATATGTAATCAAGTTGGAATACAGCTAGAAAGCGCTGTACACAATCTGCATCGTCCCAACAGCTCGAGAGCATCATTAACCATGGCGAAGTGCGTCGCAGCCGTAAAGAAAACTCAGGTAACAACTAATATTTAACTTTCGTTGGTGTATTTAGCAAGAAAAATTTTCAGTTATAAGCTTTTATTCTTTAGCAATATTTTGACGCAAAAGTTCTGTGAATCAAAATCATTTTGACTCGAATACATTTTTTGAAAAGCCGTCATAAAATTGTTTTAAAATATCTCCATGCAGCACGTAATAACAATTTGCTATGAAAGTTTTCTCACTCCAGAAAAAATCGTTATGGTAGTAGATTTGAAAAAAAAATCATTTGTATTTTGTATTCGATCTCAAAAACAACCGTTAATCAATAAAATAGTTTGCCTGATGTAAGGAAACTTGGTGTTAACAATGATTAATGTCTTAGAAACTTTTACACATTTTTGAAAAACAATACTTGATTGAAGAATATTCTTTTTAAATTTTTGTGTCAAACTGGCCACTACTAGGCCCGGCCCACCCCATAACAAAATCCTGGCTACGCCCATGAAAATGAACTGAGAAAATTTAAGAAGAAAATAATTGAATATACAGGGTGTCCCATACGTACCGCATTTCCTTTATACCCCGGATTCCTCACTCAATTTCGAGGAATAAATTGTATGGTGGATGTGGATGGTAGGGGGCGGTTTTGTGATTTTGAGTGATTTTTATCCTACTACCATGTTACTTTCTTGTTATACACCCTATGAAGGTGACTTGCATCTCAGGTGATAGTAAACCCTCTACGGTTTCCAACAAATGCCAAACCACCTCTCTACCCCCTTTCCAACGGTAGTTATGGACGTCAAAATGAAAAAATTGGAAAATTCTGCAAATTCTTTTTCAATTTTAACGATTTCCCCGCTAAAAGGCAAGATAAGGATAGCACTTTCTTGCAAGATTTCGAGACCTTCGAATGTTACCTTTCATTTGATCATGCACATGCACCTACCTAAATGCTACCGTTTTTGAAATAATCCCCTTTTTTATGATGCATAATTTCGTGAATTTTGCTTATGCACACAATACTCGCACTGAAAACCGCGCATATCCCTTTTCGCTCCAAATTACTTTCGCCCATTCAGTGAAATCCGGTGATTGTTTTTGATCCTGAACTGTGCGAATGTGGAACAGTGTACCTTGCTCTGTCTTTCCTTGGCATACAAATTGCGAAAATTTAAGGGCGACATACAACATCACCTGTGGCACTCTTCATGTCCCCTAAGCCTTTTCCTATCTCCCTCCTACCATTTTGTTGTCATTTTGTCTCCTTCCCTGTAGAAAATCTCTTTCTTCCACTTTCGATTTACATAAGAACCTTTGTATTTACAAATGGACTCGAGTATTAGTTGGAAAAATTATAAAGGCATGCTGCTCTTTTGACAGTTTTGACAGGTTCGCTCTACTGTGAATATATTGTGCCACTAATTAGCTTCCAATGCTAAAAACAGTGTGCGATTTTAGCTGTACATAGCTGCCATTAGCCGTGTATGAGAAATTCTAGTTTCACTATACATAGTCGATACCATTTTTGCTTATGGTAGATTATCGTCTACAAGAACTCCTGCTCTTCTCTTGGGAAGCTATAGAAAAATGTTCATAATTCATTCAAGCATTGTGAAGATTTCAACGAAAGTTCCACACGAATCCATCTTTGAATATGACTAGTTGGTTGTAACTTATATTAATAGGGACAGCGATCACTTCCTCGAGGTCTCGGTGAAAGTCAACTTATAAGCGAAAGTACTATCTAAGGCAGAATGGGAATAACAGTCTGTGTTTCAACTGTTGACATACCCGATTCTTTATGCAGATGATTCCAAATTGGGGGAAAAGACCGGAACAGGCTTTTTCTACGGGTGCTCTTATGTCCCGGTTTTCCTGACGGAAACCAAGGCAATCTCAAAAGTGTGAAGGTATCTTCCTAACTTTAAATACTCAGAACAAGCAGATGGCAGCAGATGGCACAAACAAGTACCTGTCAAACTCGGGTAACGGGTTGCAGCAATATATAATAGGCCTATGAGCTCCTTCGTCTTGAAGTGGTCTCGGAGGCTTCCCTGTCCACAATGGGAATTGCATCAAAGCGCTCTATCTCTACTATTTTGGCTTGTGTCAATTAAATAAACCTTCACGATGTACTGCAGTATTTCTATATTGACATCTAGTTTAGAGCTAAAAAACTTAACGCTAACTTATCATCTAGTGACCAGACGTCGGATAATTTTGTGATAGATATATTATGTAGGTATTAGGTACTCGTATGATACATAACAGGTCCTATTGCCAACACAGTCGTTTTTTGTTAAATAACTGTGCAGAATCACAGCCAAAACTTAACGGAACATATCTTGGAATTAAACAAGTCCTGAGAGCTGTCATGTTAATTCTTACTGGACACTCTTCAATGAGTCTATGGGTATAAACCCCACTGGCGGCCATCAGTTGTCGAGGCATTCGACTGATAACTTAGTATAAATAAATTGAGGTGCAGTAATGTATGATTGCACCAGAACTAGATGTCGGATGGCATACTAGATAGATTGTGAATTGGATAGTGAATTTTGAAATCAGCCATAACATGTTTTAGCCCTTTAAGACCGGAGAAATTTCTGGTCGCAAAAGTTATTAAAATAGAATTTTTGTAATAATTGGGGACCTAAAAGAATGGAAAGTTTAGTATGAAAAATTGTTGAAGTCTGTGAGACTTTTGAGCTCACCCGCACGATCGTGTGGGTCCGGTTTTATTGAATACAAAATCCGCCTTATGTATACTAAAAACAGGATGAATTAAAAGAAAGAAATAATACCTTTTTTATATCATTGATGTAAATTTTATTTTATTTTTTAAATATACAGCTTATAATTAATTATTAAATGTATTTGTGTGAAAATCTTTGAAACAGGTCTTATATTTAAAAACACATAGCTATATGTCACATTTCTCACAACGCACCTTACAATGACTTGTACAGATCTCCATTCTCTACATATGAGGATTTTTTAATATTATCTACAACTGGAAAGTGTTCGTAGCCGTCGTATCTTTTTACAATGCTGGGAGGATTATAAAATTTCGAGTGTTTTACTACTGGAGGTTCCTCGTCACTGCTTTCACTATCGCTCTTCTTCTGTGTCGTCCAGTAGTAATAATAGCCTCAGAAAGCTCTAGCCTAAATTTCAGCAGATCCAATCAGTCCTTATTTAGAATTTTGTTGGCTTTAACATCTCGATTATATTGCATCTATGAATTTAATACTGCCAAATCAAGAAAATGAAAAATACATTTCCATGTCCACTTTCGCGTCTTGAACCATGTACGGTAGCACTCTATTAATTGATCGCATACATTGATTATATTTGCGAACCGCAGATGGACATGCGACTTCTATGTATCTAAACTGCTTATCTGTCCATTATCTTTCTATAGCTGGTAGTCATTTCCGTTTTGTTGGTTTTACTGATGCTTTTGTCAATTGAAAAGGAGTATATCGTGAGGTAGATGGAATAGCGTCTATTGATGTTGTGATTCCGGTGTCAATTTGCAAAAACTCCTCGGTACTATCGTCATTATCATTACAAATAAATTCCCTCAAAAAAGATGGTAAAATGGTCGGATAAACATTGTCATTGTTGGGTTAAGCTTTTTTAACCTAATTGCAAATTTGTATGCGACGATAGATGACACGAGGAGTGAATAAAGAAAAGAAACTTCTCGATCTGACTTGCTTTATTGAGAATTACTGTTGATGATGCGATCATACGACGACTAGAAAGCAAGTGTGACACAAAATTTTTTACATGTTATCTGGATTTGATTATAGCACATTTTATAGGACAACAATGAACAACTTGAAATGAGCAACTATATGGAATTTGACTTTGAACAATTTTGAATTAATTAATTTTAAGCAATTAGTTAAATTAAAGCAATTTAGGAAAAACTACAACTTTATAACTTAATATTGTGGCTGAACAGTCATATTCATCCGACAGTTCACTCAAATCCACGTTCTCCGCTAACTTATAATAATAATAATTTCATCTTCTGAAAGTTGTGGTTTCATTCTTGACATGATGTTCTAATAAAATAGTTAAATAGTTAATATGGTATACACTCTATAAAAAAGCATATACACTTACTTGCTTCTATTATATATTTTAATAAACGCAAGACTTTTCCGATGATTTTCTCAAACTGTTCTTTTACTTTGCCAATAACCAAATGAACACGCAGTAATTTTAGAACTCTCTTTAGATACCTTCAGCGTATTCGATTTTGATTAAAACGTATGTCAAATTAGTAATCGCTTGCAATCACAAGGCTCATTGGGCCATCTCACACGAGTATTCTTGGTACAGTATGCAAACCGGTTTTCGAGGGAAGATGTAAAATAAGAAAGGATATATTTCTCCAAAATTAAGAGATATTACTTTGCTTCTTTTACCTCTTCCCTAGAAAACCTGTTTGCATACTGTATCAAAAATACTCGCGTAGGATGGCCCATTAAAAGACAATATCTCACCTTGAAATTCTACCTGTGTGAGTTGCAGGCAAGTAGATGACAAAAGAATTAGATACCGAAATTAGTTTCACAATGCTAACTTGCATATTCTTGTAAAATTTTCTTCTTACCCTCAATTATACTTCAATGAATCAAAACACTAAATAAAATATTCTGAGCTGAATGGTTATTCAGGTGGTATGGTAAAAATCATATATTCAAAAACATTTAGCATCCTATCCTCTTTTTCCAATAATTCTTTGATGTCTTCTGCAGCCATAAATTTTATTATCATTTTTGTACAATCCAATTGAATTGTGAACGAAAATTTTATCTTTGTTGTAAAGAAAACCGATCCCGCACGATCGTGCGGGTCGTTACGTTTCAGTCTATACATGTATGAATCATTGGTAAAAACTCAATCAAGTTACTAATTTACTATATGTTAGTATTTTTCACAATAATTCAAAATATTGCAATAATTAATAAACAGATAACAAAAAAGTTGTGACAACACCTCATCTTGCACGATTTATACAAATTTCTAACGACGAAAATAATTCACAAATACACACACATTACTAAATACATTTACTTTTTGGTGGTCAAATGTGTTACTACAGTCCACCTAGAAACTTTATACTTTTTGACTCGTGTCCAACCATGACACGTTATTGAAGGAAATATGTATTAATAGCTGACCCGCACGATCGTGAGGGTCAGGGCTTAAAGGGTTAGAACGTGCCAAAAGCAAATATTTTTATACTAGGAGTTTTATATACATTTGATCGACTTCCTCAACACTTCAGAGACGAAAAAATATGAATTACTCGATGTATACATCATTTCAAATATTGTGGTCCATTCCGGAATGGATCACCCAGCCATATAAATTTTGTACACTTTTTTGGTACTGCATGTGACATCTAGTATACTTGTGCTATCTATGGTAATATTATATTTCTCAGGGGTCACCTACATATAATGGGTCTTGTTGACAAGCCAATTTGCAGAAGATACAGAGAAGAATCTAAAATGGTAACTCACTTGCTTTGTCACTGTTCGCGCCTCTATGGTAGATGTTACAGATTCCTTGGCCCAAATCTCCTAGATGAACTGAATGCAGTGGGTAGGGAAAATTGGGTGTTAATTCTAAACTTTGTTCATAAATCGGCATGGTGAATAATGGTTCATGTGTTTGTTCAAGCTCTAGAGACTCCTTAGGGTTCTCAACCTCTTGCTAATCGATCCAACCATGGGAGAATAATATTTCTTCAATACCAACTGGCAATAAAAAAATAAAGCCAAGGATTTGCCTGCTGCTTTTATATGCACCTATAAAATTTAACACAATTTTTCACTTTAATAACTTTTATCAATTAATGAGTTTCAAAATATCTTAACTCAACAAATTTAATTATATTTGGTCGTAAAAAGTCAGTTTATTAATTTCGTTATGAAAACAAAGTTTTTTTTTTGTTTTTTGCTGCAACCAACTTTTATTTTAGCACTTATAAAAAGTGTTTTAACAAACTCATTGATCCCCTTGAAAAAATAGCCCGGTGAACATTATAAAATATTTTTCTCTCCACTCTGTTAACAAAAAGTATTGATGCTAAAGTGCTGTCAGTGGCAAAGGTCTCGGTGATGGAGTCTAATTAAATTGTATACGTGACAGAGACTACCCTGTTAAGTCTGGTAGCCGTAAAAAACGTCCTTTCTGATTCAGGATATAAGTGGATAAAACTTTTATAAATTCAAACAATCGATATCAGATTTTATGTTTGTCTCTGGCAGGTTATGCAGGTTTTGTGTTTTTAGAGAAATATGTCATCGAAATATTTACAAACTCGATAAAATGTTCTAAGTAGGTACATAGTAATAGTATATAAGAACAGAAGTTTTAAATACAAAGGTCATTTCTGGCTTACATGATATGTTCAGTGTAGTTTATTTTGCTTATTCGGTTAATCCTTGCTAGAAAAGATATGGCTTTTGTGGTCGACCATATTCTCTGATTTACTCTAAATACATAGGTATATAGTGTCTGTTTCATATTGACGAATGAATTACGAATAATCGAATTGAGAACACTAGCTATTAGTCCTTTCCACGTCAATTATACGTCAATTAAGTTTGGACCGCGATTTCATGATAGAAAAGTTCTGAATACGTTAAAATTTAGGGCTCAATTAGGGCTAATTTAATGCCACATTCCCGAGTTTAGTGCTCCAGTATTTTTTTAAAAAATCCATGGATAATCGAACTTTATTAAAAGTTGGGACCACCACTACTGAGAATAGGTTAAATAGTATCGTTACAATAGTGTGCACTGCATAATATTTTAGGGCTCAATTAGGTGTAATCTATTGCCTAAATGATATCCCGTACGGGCTAATTTGGTTGGTGCCGATGTCTGCAATCAAAACCATTGTACTGTATGTTGTCTTCGGAAATCCGGTATATGGTTGGAGTACGACGATTCTACTTCTCGTGATTGCGCGGGATTGGTGAGTCGAGGAAAATGACTTCCTATGAGAAAAAATTTCACAACAGGACAGTGCTAGCCATGAAAAAAGAACTGCAAAAATATTATGATGCTATTGAAAAACACAAAAATATTGTAAATTCTAGCCCCAAGGTCGATGGAGTATTTTGTTTTTAAATTTTTATATTCATGCCTTCTTGACCATGATAACTTCTTACTTTCGGGGAGGAGACATTAAATTAGCCGTAGTCATGCCGTAAAATATTATTCAGTACACACTATTGTGACAATACTATTTCAAGTTGGATTATCCGTGGATTTTTGTAAAATATACTAGAGCATTAAATTTGGGGATATTCAAAACTTTTCTACTATGAAATGGTGGTCCCAACTTAGTTGACGTGACTATTCGATTCAATCGGTTCAAAACTTACAATAGATTCTCTCAACATTCCAACTTGAGGACAGAGAGGCCAAAGAACGATAAATCAGCAGCAATTTGGAATTGTTTTCATAGTAAAACGCTGACATGGCTTCTCAATACATACCCACGGATTCACTAACAATTGATGAACAGCAATTTTAAGCAATATATGCCATAATCAGCAAAATACGGCATAAATGTTCGGTATCCTTCTGATGCCAAAAACTCATATCTATTGCAAATCCAAATCTATACCAGAAAGACGGATACGACACGTAGGTGGGATGAATACTTTATGTTTAGTACATAATGCAATTTAAATAAAGTCCCAAATGCAGAAAAAAATCGTTGTCACACTCTACATAAACGTTTGTTATCCCACACAATAAAAATGTTCCATCCGTGGTAAAAGCATCATTACTTTTGCACAGCAAAAAATGGCTGACGCTGATCTTTCTTCTTAATAAAAGTCTTCAAGTCATTTTCGAGCTGGAAATAAGAATTAAAAACTAAATTAAAATATGGATAAAAGTTTTATAATTACGTGGATAATATTCAAAATAAAACAAGCAGGAGTAGTTTATGACTTTAACAAGAGAGCGAGAAATTTTTTTTAGCTGGGTTCTTGTTAGTAAGAAAATATACCAAAATATGTACTAACTCCAATCAACTGAATTAGTTGTTTAAAATGTTGCTCCAGTATAAGGCTGCTCCTTTGAGATTCATTTCCTGCTATCTGACAACTCACTCATTTGAGTCACTATTCCTCAAATTCATTAATAATATCCAGATGATTTTAAGATTTTCTGCGTATTCAATAATACAACAATGTATGCAAAAATATTTTATAACTTTTTACGCAATTTTTATTTTAATTTCGATTTTTTTTTTTAATATTTTTATTATATGTTATAAAATATATGTTTATATTATAAAAAAAAAATTAGCGTATATCCATTTATTTACTCACCATCTTCAAAACTTCACAATCCGTTACCATGAGAACTTTTAAAATTTTAACTGTTTCTGCATCTACTCCATTTTTCAAAAGGATCTCCGAAAATCCAGTGCAAACACGATGAAAATGTTGCGCCTTTTTAATAAACAACACAATAACACTCAATATTTAATACATACCGTTGTCGAAATTATTTATTATATAAATTCACTATGATTTCAAATAAAATGCTTACTAGGGTTTACACTCCATATTGAACGACTAATAAATGGCAAATGTGGAATATTTGAGGGGTACAGGAATAAAACTCTCTATGTCCAATCTAAGCGTTTTTGAGTAAAAGCACATAAACCAGTAGCAAGAAATTGACTGGCTACTGTAACGAAAATGTATCTTTATATTAATAAGCATTTATCAAACTGTTAGTTTAAGGAAGTGATTTAAATATACTGCAGGTATTAATAGTCTTATTAACTAAAATGTTTCGGATATAGCTAAGTTTGTTACTCAATCAAAGATTTGGCGCTCTTTGTTTCTGACAAAATTGGACATGGTGGTTTTGAAAAGAAAGGTTTAAAAGAAATAAAGAAAAACACTTTATTATAGGAAAATATAAATAAAAAAAAAACATAAATTCAATTCTTTAAAACAAAACAACAAATGTTATAGCCATTGAAGTACAACTATATACTTTTTAAACAGTAGTTTCTTCTTCTACTCTTTGTTCACACAGGCTCTCTTCAACTTATTCATCTCCTTCTCATGCAACTTCAACTTGTTCATCTCCTGCTCCTGCAACTTCAACTTGTTCATCTTCTGCTCCTTCTTTATCAACGACGTTCTTACAGTATTGTAATGATACGTCTTCCTCCAATTCTCTCCAAAATCTTTTTTAACAAAGTGTTCATATTCTACAGCTTTTCCATTTTAACCTTTATATTTGATTGGAGCTCACTTTTTCTCATTGCTGAACAAGATTTACCTCTTTTAAAAATGCCTTTAAATTGACCGACTTCAGTTCTGTAGTTTGGCTCTCCACGGATTACAATAGACCCAGAATTAGTCCATATAATAAACAAGCGCTTCGTCGGGTTAAATTTAAAATGCCAAGCAGAGGGGTATTTGAATATTGCCGAGGACATTTCTTTACAGTTGTAAATCTTTGTGTCCGTTCCATGTCGAATAACAGCACCATGCGTTTTGAATATTTCTAAATACTTCTCCGGGTGAATGATAGTTTCCTTCCTTCTGATGACTTGTTCGATTCGGCCGAAAACCCGAAGGATAAACCACAACAGGAAAAATTAAAGTAACTAGTAAAATATGTCTCAGGGCATCATGGGAAAGCCATAGGAAACCATTGTCACCATTGTGCTAGTCTTATTTTGGCCCCCACAGCCGTCTGACACCAATTTCACCTCTTGGACATTGCTTGGCATTTGTGTATTGCAGAGACGATGATAGACTGCAGAAGCTATTTCATTACTTCCCTTACTCCCCTTAGGCGCATCGGTTTCCTTCCAAACATATTTGAAAACATTCTGTTTAGATAGACCTTAGAGATTCCACAACACATCGTAAAATTATTGTAATACAGGGTGTTTCACAAGTGGTGGATAATAATGAAGGAGGCGATAGGTCATGTCGAGAAATGAAAAAAATTGTATGGCGGACGGGGGTTCATTCTCAACCCTTTCCGAGATATTCGGAGTTAAAGGACTAAGGGTACGTGAAACGTAGGTTTGTACTAAAACAGTTATGTCTCCTAAACGACAAACAGTAGAAAGATGGTCGGGGTGATAATTTATAGAGAACCTCCCGCCCTTTTGATTCAATGTGTCACTGCTTCTTCTACAGTATGTAGTTTAGATGAAACGGTCTGCCAAACTTCAAGTTTTAGATTTTGTACCTCATTTTTTTTTGTATTTGAAATAAAAAAACTAAAACAAAAACCTTAAAATTTTTTATCTGTCTTACTCCTGTCAGAAGCTAAGATTGTTTTCTTTAAAATGCACTTTGTTTTCATTTTGTATCTTTCACCATCTTTTGTCGTTTAGGAGATATAACTGTTTTAGTGCAAACCTACGTTTCACGTACCCTTAGTCCTTTAACCCCGAATATCTCGGAAAGGGTTGAGAATGCACCCCCTCTGCCATACAATTTTTTTCATTTCTCGACATGACCTATCGACTATAATGCTTCCAGATTTTGTTAATACTTAATTCTACTAGACACGTATTGTCGGCTAATAGTTTGTCCTCTGCAATAATGGGTATCTATCTGTTTCAACTGCTCAATAAAAGTTTTCATAGACATTTTCTTTGTTAAAATTTTTTCAGCATAACGGTCACCTCCTCTCTTTTCAACGGGAGGTAATCCTGATTTTAGATGTGCCTTACAAATTCGTTGAATCCTATCTTTTGAAACTCTTCAAATTCCCAGAAATATTTGCCTGCACACTGGAACTATTGAACTTTTTCGTTCAGTAGGCATTTGCAAACCCCTTTTAACGAAGTACTTAATACTGCATTGCTTCTTGGTTTCTTGACTCTGAGGATCCTTTCTTGATCTTGGCCTTTTTGGAAACTGAGCCTTTGTATATTTTAAGAGGAAATTATCTTGTCCAATTTTATTAGGAACATTGTAAAATGATGTATAAAAATGTTGAATATCCCGGTGTGTAAGCATCTTACATTGGAAAGCTCCTTTCCAATGATTGCAAGTGGGTGCTATTGGCCTTTCATGGCTGAAATATCTTTAAGATTATTAATTATTAAAATGACATCAGTTCTTTAAAAAAATAAATGTTAACATTTCCTTTTTCTCTAGATTTTGTTTCCATTTTTCAGGATTCCTTTCGCGCTTTCTTCCCTTTCCTGGAGTATATCGTATTCGTTTTCGTTCCATTGCAAAAAAAATTAAAAATCTATTGACGCAGAATCACAAACGTGTCCTCTTAAGCGGCCGGGCCAACTAACTACACGATACAATAT
>CAWUPM010000282.1:0-135590 GCA_963924295.1 Dioctria rufipes
CGTATTTAAAATTTGCGACAGTAAAAAATTATTTTTTGAAAAATTTACTATAGAAAAGGCAATCCTCGGCGTATTTAAAATTTGCGACAGTAAAAAAATTATTTTTTGAAAAATTTACTATAGAAAAGGCAATCCTCGGCGTATTTAAAATTTGCGACAGTAAAAAATTATTTTTTGAAAAATTTACTATAGAAAAGGCAATCCTCGGCGTATTTAAAATTTGCGACAGTAAAAAATTATTTTTTGAAAAATTTACTATAGAAAAGGCAATCCTCGGCGTATTTAAAATTTGCGACAGTAAAAATTATTTTTTGAAAAATTTACTATAAAAAAGGCAATCCTCGGTGTATTTAAAATTTGCGACAGTAAAAAAATATTTTTTGAAAAATTTACTATAGAAAAGGCCCATCCTCGGCGTATTTAAAATTTGCGACAGTAAAAAATTATTTTTTGAAAAATTTACTATAGAAAAGGCAATCCTCGGCGTATTTAAAATTTGCGACAGTAAAAAATTATTTTTTGAAAAATTTACTATAAAAAAGGCAATCCTCGGTGTATTAAAAATTTGCGACCGTAAAAAATAATTTTTTGAGAAATTTACTATAGAAAAGGCAATCCTCGGCGTATTTAAATTTGCGACAGTAAAAAAATTATTTTTTGAAAAATTTACTATAGAAAAGGCAATCCTCGGCGTATTTAAAATTTGCGACAGTAAAAATTCATTTTTGAAAAATTCACTATAGAAAAGGCAATCCTCGGCGTATTAAAAAATTGCGACCGTAAAAAATAATTTTTTGAGAAATTTACTATAGAAAAGGCAATCCTCGACGTATTTAAAATTTGCGACAGTAAAAAATTATTTTTGAAAAATTTACTATAGAAAAGGCAATCCTCGGCGTATTTAAAATTTGCGACAGTAAAAAATTATTTTTTGAAAAATTTACTATAGAAAAGGCAATCCTCGGCGTATTTAAAATTTTGCGACAGTAAAAAATTATTTTTTGAAAAATTTACTATAGAAAAGGCAATCCTCGGCGTATTTAAAATTTGCGACAGTAAAAAATTATTTTTTGAAAAATTTACTATAGAAAAGGCAATCCTCGGCGTATTTAAAATTTGCGACAGTAAAAAATTATTTTTTGAAAAATTTACTATAGAAAAGGCAATACTCGGCGTATTTAAAATTTGCGACAGTAAAAAATAATTTTTGAAAAATTTACTATAGAAAAGGCAATCCTCGGCGTATTTAAAATTTGCGACAGTAAAAATTTATTTTTTGACAAATTCTCTATAGAAAAGGCAATCCTCGGCGTATTAAAAATTTGCGACCGTAAAAAATAATTTTTTGAGAAATTTACTATAGAAAAGGCAATCCTCGGCGTATTTAAAATTTGCGACAGTAAAAATTTATTTTTGAAAAATTCACTATAGAAAAGGCAATCCTCGGCGTATTAAAAAATTGCGACCGTAAAAAATAATTTTTGAGAAATTTTACTATAGAAAAGGCAATCCTCGACGTATTTAAAATTTGCGACAGTAAAAAATTATTTTTTGAAAAATTTACTATAGAAAAGGCAATCCTCGGCGTATTTAAAATTTGCGACAGTAAAAATAATTTTTGAAAAATTTACTATAGAAAAGGCAATCCTCGGCGTATTTAAAATTTTGCGACAGTAAAAATTTATTTTTTGACAAATTCTCTATAGAAAAGGCAATCCTCGGCGTATTAAAAATTTGCGACCGTAAAAAATAATTTTTGAGAAATTTACTATAGAAAAGGCAATCCTCGGCGTATTTAAAATTTGCGACAGTAAAAAATTATTTTTTGAAAAATTACTATAGAAAAGGCAATCCTCGGCGTATTTAAAATTTGCGACAGTAAAAATTTATTTTTGACAAATTCACTATAGAAAAGGCAATCCTCGGCGTATTAAAAATTTGCGACCGTAAAAAAATAATTTTTTGAGAAATTTACTATAGAAAAGGCAATCATCGACGTATTTAAAATTTGCGACAGTAAAAATTATTTTTTGAAAAATTTAGTATAGAAAAGGCAATCCTCGGGCGTATTTAAAATTTGCGACAGTAAAAAATTATTTTTTGAAAAATTTACTATAGAAAAGACAATCCTCGGCGTATTTAAAATTTGCGACAGTAAAAAAATTATTTTTTGAAAAATTTACTATAGAAAGGGCAATCCTCGGCGTATTTAAAATTTGCGACAGTAAAAAATTATTTTTTGAAAAATTTACTATAGAAAAGGCAATCCTCGGCGTATTTAAAATTTGCGACAGTAAAAAATTATTTTTTGAAAAAATTTACTACAGAAAAGGCAATCCTCGGCGTATTTAAATTTGCGACAGTAAAAATTTATTTTTTGACAAATTCACTATAGAAAAGGCAATCCTCGGGGTATTAAAAATTTGCGACCGTAAAAAATAATTTTTTGAGAAATTTACTATAGAAAGGCAATCCTCGGCGTATTTAAAATTTGCGACAGTAAAAAATTATTTTTTGAAAAATTTACTATAGAAAAGGCAATCCTCGGTGTATTAAAATTTGCGACAGTAAAAAATTATTTTTTGAAAAATTTACTATAGAAAAGGCAATCCTCGCCGTATTTAAAATTTGCGACAGTAAAAAATTATTTTTTGAAAAATTTACTATAGAAAAGGCAATCCTCGGCGTATTTAAAATTTGCGACAGTAAAAAATTATTTTTTGAAAAATTTACTATAGAAAAGGCAATCCTCGGCGTATTTAAAATTTGCGACAGTAAAAAATTATTTTTTGATAATTTACTATAGAAAAGGCAATCCTCGGCGTATTTAAAATTTGCGACAGTAAAAATGTATTTTTGACAAGTTCACTATAGGAAAGGCAATCCTCGGCGTATTAAAATTTGCGACCGTAAAATATAATTTTTTGATAAATTTTACTATAGAAAAGTCAATCCTCGACGTATTTAAAATTTGCGACAGTAAACAATTATTTTTTGAAAAATTTACTATAGAAAAGGCAATCCTCGGCGTATTTAAAATTTGCGACAGTAAAAAATTATATTTTGAAAAATTTACTATAAAAAAGGCAATCCTCGGCGTATTTAAAATTTGCGACAGTAAAAAATTATTTTTTGAAAAATTTACTATAGAAAAGGCAATCCTCGGCGTATTTAAAATTCGCGACAGTAAAAAATTATTTTTTGAAAAATTTACTATAGAAAAGGCAATCCTCGACGTATTTAAAATTTGCGACAGTAAAACATTATTTTTGAAATATTTACTATAGAAAAGGCAATCTTCGGCGTATTTAAAATTTGCGACAGTAAAAAAATTATTTTTTGAAAAATTTACTATAGAAAAGGCAATCCTCGGCGTATTTAAAATTTGCGACAGTATAAAATTATTTTTGAAAAATTTACTATAGAAAAGGCAATCTTCGGCGTATTTAAAATTTGCGACAGTAAAAAATTATTTTTCGAAATATGTTACTATAGAAAAGGCAATCCTCGGCGTATATAAAATTTGCGACATTAAAAAATTATTTTTTGAAAAATTTACTATAGAAAAGGCAATCCTCGGCGTATTTAAAATTTGCGACAGTAAAAAATTATTTTTTGAAAAATTTACTACAGAAAAGGCAATCCTCGGCGTATTTAAAATTTGCGACAGTAAAAATTTATTTTTTGACAAATTCACTATAGAAAAGGCAAACCTCAGGGTATTAAAAATTTGCGACCGTAAAAAATAATTTTTTGAAAAATTTACTATAGAAAAGGCAATCCTCGGCGTATTTAAAATTTGCGACAGTAAAAAATTATTTTTTGAAAAATTTACTATAGAAAAGGCAATGCTCGGTGTATTTAAAATTTGCGACAGTAAAAAATTATTTTTTGAAAAATTTACTATAGAAAAGGCAATCCTCGCCGTATTTAAAATTTGCAACAGTAAAAAAATTATTTTTTGAAAAATTCACTATAGAAAAGGCAATCCTCGGCGTATTTAAAATTTGCGACAGTAAAAAATTATTTTTTGAAAAATTTACTATAGAAAAAGGCAATCCTCGGCGTATTTAAAATTTGCGACAGTAAAAAATTATTTTTTGATAAATTTACTATAGAAAAGGCAATCCTCGGCGTATTTAAAATTTGCGACAGTAAAAATGTATTTTTGACAAATTCACTATAGGAAAGGCAATCCTCGGCGTATTAAAAATTTGCGACCGTAAAAAATAATTTTTTGAGAAATTTACTATAGAAAAAGCAATCCTCGGCGTATTTAAAATTTGCGACAGTAAAAAATTATTTTTTGAAAAATTTACTATAGAAAAGGCAATCCTCGGCGTATTTAAAATTTGCGACAGTAAAAAATTATTTTTTGAAAAATTTACTATAGAAAAGGCAATCCTCGGCGTATTTAAAATTTCCGACAGTAAAAATTATTTTTTGAAAAATTTACTATAGAAAAGGCAATCTCGGCGTATTTAAAATTTGCGACAGTAAAAAATAATTTTTTGAAAAATTTACTACAGAAAAGGCAATACCCGGGGTATTAAAAATTTGCGACCGTAAAAAATAATTTTTTGAGAAATTTACTATAGAAAAAAGCAATCCTCGGCGTATTTAAAATTTGCGACCGTAAAAAATAATTTTTTGATAAATTTACTATAGAAAAGTCAATCCTCGACGTATTTAAAATTTGCGACAGTAAAAAATTATTTTTTGAAAAATTTTACTATAGAAAAGGCAATCCTCGGTGTATTTAAAATTTGCGACAGTAAAAATTATTTTTTGAAAATTTACTATAGAAAAGGCAATCCTCGCCGTATTTAAAATTTGCGACAGTAAAAAATTATTTTTGAAAAATTCACTATAGAAAAGGGCAATCCTCGGCGTATTTAAAATTTGCGACAGTAAAAAATTATTTTTTGAAAAATTTACTATAGAAAAGGCAATCCTCGGCGTATTTAAAATTTGCGACAGTAAAAAATTATTTTTTGATAAATTTACTATAGAAAAGGCAATCCTCGGCGTATTTAAAATTTGCGACAGTAAAAATGTATTTTTGACAAATTCACTATAGGAAAGGCAATCCTCGGCGTATTAAAAATTTGCGACCGTAAAAAATAATTTTTTTGATAAATTTACTATAGAAAAGTCAATCCTCGACGTATTTAAAATTTGCGACAGTAAAAAATTATTTTTGAAAAATTTACTATAGAAAAGGCAATCCTCGGCGTATTTGAAATTTGCGACAGTAAAAAATTATTTTTTTAAAAATTTACTATAGAAAAGGCAATCCTCGGCGTATTAAAATTTGCGACAGTAAAAAATAATTTTTGAAAAATTTACTATAGAAAAGGCAATCCTCGGCGTATTTAAAATTTTGCGACAGTAAAAAATTATTTTTGAAAAATTTACTATAGAAAAGGCAATCCTCGACGTATTTAAAATTTGCGACAGTAAAAAATTATTTTTTGAAAAATTTACTATAGAAAAGGCAATCCTCGGCGTATTTAAAATTTGCGACAGTAAAAAATTAATTTTTTGAAAAATTTACTATAGGAAAGGCAATCCTCGGGCGTATTTAAAATTTGCGACAGTAAAAAATTATTTTTTGAAAAATTTACTATAGAAAAGGCAATCCTCGGCGTATTTAAAATTGCGACAGTAAAAAATTATTTTTTGAAATATTTACTATAGAAAAGGCAATCCTCGGCGTATATAAAATTTGCGACAGTAAAAAATTATTTTTTGAAAAATTTACTACAGAAAAGGCAATCCTCGGCGTATTTAAAATTTGCGGCAGTAAAAAATTATTTTTTGAAAAATTTACTATAGAAAAGGCAATGCTCGGCGTATTTAAAATTTGCGACAGTAAAAAAATTGTTTTTTGAAAATTTACTATAGAAAAGGCAATCCTCGGCGTATTTAAAATTTGCGACAGTAAAAATAATTTTTTGAAAAATTTACTATAGAAACGGCAATCCTCGGCGTATTTAAAATTTGCGACAGTAAAAATTTATTTTTTGACAAATTCTCTATAGAAAAGGCAATCCTCGGCGTATTAAAAATTTGCGACCGTAAAAAATAATTTTTTGAGAAATTTACTATAGAAAAGGCAATCCTCGGCGAATTTAAAATTGCGACAGTAAAAAATTATTTTTTGAAAAATTTACTATAGAAAAGGCAATCCTCGGCGTATTTAAAATTTGCGACAGTAAAAATTTATTTTTTGACAAATTCACTATAGAAAAGGCAATCCTCGGCGTATTAAAAATTTGCGACCGTAAAAAATAATTTTTTGAGAAATTTACTATAGAAAAGGCAATCCTCGACGTATTTAAAATTTGCGACAGTAAAAAATTATTTTTTGAAAAATTTAGTATAGAAAAGGCAATCCTCGGCGTATTTAAAATTTGCGACAGTAAAAAATTATTTTTTGAAAAATTTACTATAGAAAAGACAATCCTCGGCGTATTTAAAATTTGCGACAGTAAAAAATTATTTTTTGAAAAATTTACTATAGAAAGGGCAATCCTCGGCGTATTTAAAATTTGCGACAGTAAAAAAATTATTTTTGAAAAATTTACTATAGAAAAGGCAATCCTCGGCGTATTTAAAATTTGCGACAGTAAAAAATTATTTTTTGAAAAATTTACTACAGAAAAGGCAATCCTCGGCGTATTTAAAATTTGCGACAGTAAAAATTTATTTTTTGACAAATTCACTATAGAAAAGGCAATCCTCGGGGTATTAAAAATTTGCGACCGTAAAAAATAATTTTTTGAGAAATTTACTATAGAAAAGGCAATCCTCGGCGTATTTAAAATTTGCGACAGTAAAAAATTATTTTTTGAAAAATTTACTATAGAAAAGGCAATCCTCGGTGTATTTAAAATTTGCGACAGTAAAAAATTATTTTTGAAAAATTTACTATAGAAAAGTCAATCCTCGACGTATTTAAAATTTGCGACAGTAAACAATTATTTTTTGAAAAATTTACTATAGAAAAGGCAATCCTCGGCGTATTTAAAATTTGCGACAGTAAAAAATTATTTTTGAAAAATTTACTATAAAAAAGGCAATCCTCGGCGTATTTAAAATTTGCGACAGTAAAAAATTATTTTTTGAAAATTTACTATAGAAAAGGCAATCCTCGGTGTATTTAAAATTTGCGACAGTAAAAAATTATTTTTTGAAAAATTTACTATAGAAAAGGCAATCCTCGCCGTATTTAAAATTTGCGACAGTAAAAAATTATTTTTTGAAAAATTTACTATAGAAAAGGCAATCCTCGGCGTATTTAAAATTTGCGACAGTAAAAAATTATTTTTTGATAAATTTACTATAGAAAAGGCAATCCTCGGCGTATTTAAAATTTGCGACAGTAAAAATGTATTTTTTGACAAATTCACTATAGGAAAGGCAATCCTCGGCGTATTAAAATTTGCGACCGTAAAATATAATTTTTTGATAAATTTACTATAGAAAAGTCAATCCTCGACGTATTTAAAATTTGCGACAGTAAACAATTATTTTTTGAAAAATTTACTATAGAAAAGGCAATCCTCGGCGTATTTAAAATTTGCGACAGTAAAAAATTATTTTTTGAAAAATTTACTATAAAAAAGGCAATCCTCGGCGTATTTAAAATTTGCGACAGTAAAAAATTATTTTTTGAAAAATTTACTATAGAAAAGGCAATCCTCGGCGTATTTAAAATTCGCGACAGTAAAAAATTATTTTTTGAAAAATTTACTATAGAAAAGGCAATCCTCGACGTATTTAAAATTTGCGACAGTAAAACATTATTTTTTGAAATATTTACTATAGAAAAGGCAATCCTCGGCGTATTTAAAATTTGCGACAGTAAAAAATTATTTTTTGAAAAATTTACTATAGAAAAGGCAATCCTCGGCGTATTTAAAATTTGCGACAGTAAAAAATTATTTTTTGAAAAATTTACTATAGAAAAGGCAATCCTCGGCGTATTTAAAATTTGCGACAGTAAAAAATTATTTTTCGAAATATTTACTATAGAAAAGGCAATCCTCGGCGTATATAAAATTTGCGAGAGTAAAAAATTATTTTTTGAAAAATTTACTATAGAAAAGGCAATCCTCGGCGTATTTAAAATTTGCGACAGTAAAAAATTATTTTTTGAAAAATTTACTACAGAAAAGGCAATCCTCGGCGTATTTAAAATTTGCGACAGTAAAAATTTATTTTTTGACAAATTCACTATAGAAAAGGCAAACCTCAGGGTATTAAAAATTTGCGACCGTAAAAAATAATTTTTTGAGAAATTTACTATAGAAAAGGCAATCCTCGGCGTATTTAAAATTTGCGACAGTAAAAAATTATTTTTTGAAAAATTTACTATAGAAAAGGCAATGCTCGGTGTATTTAAAATTTGCGACAGTAAAAAATTATTTTTTGAAAAATTTACTATAGAAAAGGCAATCCTCGCCGTATTTAAAATTTGCGACAGTAAAAAATTATTTTTTGAAAAATTCACTATAGAAAAGGCAATCCTCGGCGTATTTAAAATTTGCGACAGTAAAAAATTATTTTTTGAAAAATTTACTATAGAAAAGGCAATCCTCGGCGTATTTAAAATTTGCGACAGTAAAAAATTATTTTTTGATAAATTTACTATAGAAAAGGCAATCCTCGGCGTATTTAAAATTTGCGACAGTAAAAATGTATTTTTGACAAATTCACTATAGGAAAGGCAATCCTCGGCGTATTAAAAATTTGCGACCGTAAAAAATAAATTTACTATAGAAAAGTCAATCCTCAACGTATTTAAAATTTGCGACAGTAAAAAATAATTTTTTGAAACATTTACTACAGAAAAGGCAATACTCGGAGTATTTAAAATTTGCGACAGTAAAAATTTATTTTTTGATAAATTCACTATAGAAATGGCAATCCTCGGGGTATTAAAAATTTGCGACCGTAAAAAATAATTTTTTGAGAAATTTACTATAGAAAAGGCAATCGTCGGCGTATTTAAAATTTGCGACAGTAAAAAATTATTTTTTGAAAAATTTACTATAGAAAAGGCAATCCTCGGTGTATTTAAAATTTGCGACAGTAAAAAATTATTTTTTGAAAAATTTACTATAGAAAAGGCAATCCTCGCCCTATTTAAAATTTGCGACAGTAAAAAATTATTTTTTGAAAAATTCACTATAGAAAAGGCAATCCTCGGCGTATTTAAAATTTGCGACAGTAAAAAATTATTTTTTGAAAAATTTACTATAGAAAAGGCAATCCTCGGCGTATTTAAAATTTGCGACAGTAAAAAATTATTTTTTGATAAATTTACTATAGAAAAGGCAATCCTCGGCGTATTTAAAATTTGCGACAGTAAAAATGTATTTTTGACAAATTCACTATAGGAAAGGCAATCCTCGGCGTATTAAAAATTTGCGACCGTAAAAAATAATTTTTTGATAAATTTACTATAGAAAAGTCAATCCTCGACGTATTTAAACTTTGCGACAGTAAAAAATTATTTTTTGAAAAATTTACTATAGAAAAGGCAATCCTCGGCGTATTTGAAATTTGCGACAGTAAAAAATTATTTTTTGAAAAATTTACTATAGAAAAGGCAATCCTCGGCGTATTTAAAATTTGCGACAGTAAAAAATTATTTTTTGAAAAATTTACTATAGAAAAGGCAATCCTCGGCGTATTTAAAATTTGCGACAGTAAAAAATTATTTTTTGAAAAATTTACTATAGAACAGGCAATCCTCGACGTATTTAAAATTTGCGACAGTAAAAAATTATTTTTTGAAAAATTTACTATAGAAAAGGCAATCCTCGGCGTATTTAAAATTTGCGACAGTAAAAAATTATTTTTTGAAAAATTTACTATAGAAAAGGCAATCCTCGGCGTATTTAAAATTTGCGACAGTAAAAAATAATTTTTTGATAAATTTACTATAGAAAAGTCAATCCTCGGCGTATTTAAAATTTGCGACAGTAAAAAATTATTTTTTGAAATATTTACTATAGAAAAGGCAATCCTCGGCGTATATAAAATTTGCGACAGTAAAAAATTATTTTTTGAAAAATTTACTACAGAAAAGGCAATCCTCGGCGTATTTAAAATTTGCGACAGTAAAAAATAATTTTTTGAAAAATTTACTACAGAAAAGGCAATACTCGGCGTATTTAAAATTTGCGACAGTAAAAATTTATTTTTTGAGAAATTCACTATAGAAATGGCAATCCTCGGGGTATTAAAAATTTGCGACCGTAAAAAATAATTTTTTGAGAAATTTACTATAGAAAAAGCAATCCTCGGCGTATTTAAAATTTGCGACAGTAAAAAATTATTTTTTGAAAAATTTACTATAGAAAAGGCAATCCTCGGTGTATTTAAAATTTGCGACAGTAAAAAATTATTTTTTGAAAAATTTACTATAGAAAAGGCAATCCTCGCCGTATTTAAAATTTGCGACAGTAAAAAATTATTTTTTGAAAAATTCACTATAGAAAAGGCAATCCTCGGCGTATTTAAAATTTTCGACAGTAAAAAATTATTTTTTGAAAAATTTACTATAGAAAAGTCAATCCTCGGCGTATTTAAAATTTGCGACAGTAAAAAATTATTTTTTGATAAATTTACTATAGAAAAGGCAATCCTCGGCGTATTTAAAATTTGCGACAGTAAAAATGTATTTTTGACAAATTCACTATAGGAAAGGCAATCCTCGGCGTATTAAAAATTTGCGACCGTAAAAAATAATTTTTTGATAAATTTACTATAGAAAAGTCAATCCTCGACGTATTTAAAATTTGCGACAGTAAAAAATTATTTTTTGAAAAATTTACTATAGAAAAGGCAATCCTCGGCGTATTTGAAATTTGCGACAGTAAAAAATTATTTTTTGAAAAATTTACTATAGAAAAGGCAATCCTCGGCGTATTTAAAATTTGCGACAGTAAAAAATTATTTTTTGAAAAATTTACTATAGAAAAGGCAATCCTCGGCGTATTTAAAATTTGCGACAGTAAAAAATTATTTTTTGAAAAATTTACTATAGAAAAGGCAATCCTCGACGTATTTAAAATTTGCGACAGTAAAAAATTATTTTTTGAAAAATTTACTATAGAAAAGGCAATCCTCGGCGTATTTAAAATTTGCGACAGTAAAAAATTATTTTTTGAAAAATTTACTATAGGAAAGGCAATCCTCGGCGTATTTAAAATTTGCGACAGTAAAAAATTATTTTTTGAAAAATTTACTATAGAAAAGGCAATCCTCGGCGTATTTAAAATTTGCGACAGTAAAAAATTATTTTTTGAAAAATTTACTATAGAAAAGGCAATCCTCGGCGTATTTAAAATTTCCGACAGTAAAAAATTATTTTTTGAAAAATTTACTATAGAAAAGGCAATCCTCGGCGTATTTAAAATTTCCGACAGTAAAAAATTATTTTTTGAAAAATTTACTATAGAAAAGGCAATCCTCGGCGTATTTAAAATTTGCGACAGTAAAAAATAATTTTTTGAAAAATTTACTACAGAAAAGGCAATACTCGGCGTATTTAAAATTTGCGACAGTAAAAATTTATTTTTTGAGAAATTCACTATAGAAATGGCAATCCTCGGGGTATTAAAAATTTGCGACCGTAAAAAATAATTTTTTGAGAAATTTACTATAGAAAAAGCAATCCTCGGCGTATTTAAAATTTGCGACAGTAAAAAATTATTTTTTGAAAAATTTACTATAGAAAAGGCAATCCTCGGCGTATTTAAAATTTGCGACAGTAAAAAATTATTTTTTGATAAATTTACTATAGAAAAGGCAATCCTCGGCGTATTTAAAATTTGCGACAGTAAAAATGTATTTTTGACAAATTCACTATAGGAAAGGCAATCCTCGGCGTATTAAAAATTTGCGACCGTAAAAAATAATTTTTTGATAAATTTACTATAGAAAAGTCAATCCTCGACGTATTTAAAATTTGCGACAGTAAAAAATTATTTTTTGAAAAATTTACTATAGAAAAGGCAATCCTCGGCGTATTTGAAATTTGCGACAGTAAAAAATTATTTTTTGAAAAATTTACTATAGAAAAGGCAATCCTCGGCGTATTTAAAATTTGGGACAGTAAAAAATTATTTTTTGAAAAATTTACTATAGAAAAGGCAATCCTCGGCGTATTTAAAATTTGCGACAGTAAAAAATTATTTTTTGAAAAATTTACTATAGAAAAGGCAATCTTCGACGTATTTAAAATTTGCGACAGTAAAAAATTATTTTTTGAAAAATTTACTATAGAAAAGGCAATCCTCGGCGTATTTAAAATTTGCGACAGTAAAAAATTATTTTTTGAAAAATTTACTATAGGAAAGGCAATCCTCGGCGTATTTACAATTTGCGACAGTAAAAAATTATTTTTTGAAAAATTTACTATAGAAAAGGCAATCCTCGGCGTATTTAAAATTTGCGACAGTAAAAAATTATTTTTTGAAATATTTACTATAGAAAAGGCAATCCTCGGCGTATATAAAATTTGCGACAGTAAAAAATTATTTTTTGAAAAATTTACTACAGAAAAGGCAATCCTCGGCGTATTTAAAATTTGCGGCAGTAAAAAGTTATTTTTTGAAAAATTTACTATAGAAAAGGCAATGCTCGGCGTATTTAAAATTTGCGACAGTAAAAATTTATTTTTTGACAAATTCACTATAGAAAAGGCAATCCTCGGCGTATTAAAAATTTTCGACCGTAAAAAATAATTTTTTGAGAAATTTACCATAGAATAGGCAATCCTCGACGTATTTAAAATTTGCGACAGTAAAAAATTATTTTTTGAAAAATTTACCACAGAAGAGGCAATCCTCGGCCTATTTAAAATTTGCGACAGTAAAAAATTATTTTTTGACAAATTTGCTATAGAAAAGGCAATCCTCGGCGTATTTAAAATTTGCGACAGTAAAAAATTATTTTTTGAAAAATTTACTATAGAAAAGGCAATCCTCGGCGTATTTAAAATTTGCGACAGTAAAAAATTATTTTTTGAAAAATTTACTATATAAAAGGCAATCCTCGGCGTATTTAAAATTTGCGACAGTAAAAAATTATTTTTTGAAAAATTTAATATAGAAAAGGCAATCCTCGGCGTATTTAAAATTTGCGACAGTAAAAATTTATTTTTTGATAAATTCACTATAGAAAAGGCAATCCTCGGCGTATTAAAAATTTGCGACCGTAAAAAATAATTTTTTGAGAAATTTAGTATAGAAAAGCCAATCCTCGACGTATTAGCGTCAGTAAAAAATTATTTTTTGAAAAATTTACTATAGAAAGGGCAATTCTCGGCGCATTTAAAATTTGCGACAGTAAAAAATTATTTTTTGAAAAATTTACTATAGAAAAGGCAATCCTCGGCGTATTTAAAATTTGCGACAGTAAAAAATTATTTTTTGAAAACTTTACTATAGAAAAGGCAATCCTCGGCGTATTTAAAATTTGCGACAGTAAAAAATTATTTTTTGAAAAATTTACTATAGAAAAGGCAATCCTCGGCATATTTAAAATTTGCGACAGTAAAAAATTATTTTTTGAAAAATTTACTATAGAAAAGGCAATCCTCGGCGTATTTAAAATTTGCGACAGTAAAAATTTATTTTTTGACAAATTCACTATAGAAAAGGCAATCCTCGGCGTATTAAAAATTTGCGACCGTAAAAAATAATTTTTTGATAAATTTACTATAGAAAAGTCAATCCTCGACGTATTTAAAATTTGCGACAGTAAAAAATTATTTTTTGAAAAATTTACTATAGAAAAGGCAATCCTCGGCGTATTTAAAATTTGCGACAGTAAAAAATTATTTTTTGAAAAATTTACTATAGAAAAGGCAATCCTCGGCGTATTTAAAATTTGCGACAGTAAAAAATTATTTTTTGAAAAATTTACTATAGAAAAGGCAATCCTCGGCGTATTTAAAATTTGCGACAGTAAAAAATTATTTTTTGAAAAATTTAATATAGAAAAGGCAATCCTCGGCGTATTTAAAATTTGCGACAGTAAAAAATTATTTTTTGAAAAATTTACTATAGAAAAGGCAATCTTCGACGTATTTAAAATTTGCGACAGTAAAAAATTATTTTTTGAAAAATTTACTATAGAAAAGGCAATCCTCGGCGTATTTAAAATTTGCGACAGTAAAAAATTATTTTTTGAAAAATTTACTATAGGAAAGGCAATCCTCGGCGTATTTACAATTTGCGACAGTAAAAAATTATTTTTTGAAAAATTTACTATAGAAAAGGCAATCCTCGGCGTATTTAAAATTTGCGACAGTAAAAAATTATTTTTTGAAATATTTACTATAGAAAAGGCAATCCTCGGCGTATATAAAATTTGCGACAGTAAAAAATTATTTTTTGAAAAATTTACTACAGAAAAGGCAATCCTCGGCGTATTTAAAATTTGCGGCAGTAAAAAATTATTTTTTGAAAAATTTACTATAGAAAAGGCAATGCTCGGCGTATTTAAAATTTGCGACAGTAAAAATTTATTTTTTGACAAATTCACTATAGAAAAGGCAATCCTCGGCGTATTAAAAATTTTCGACCGTAAAAAATAATTTTTTGAGAAATTTACCATAGAATAGGCAATCCTCGACGTATTTAAAATTTGCGACAGTAAAAAATTATTTTTTGAAAAATTTACCACAGAAGAGGCAATCCTCGGCCTATTTAAAATTTGCGACAGTAAAAAATTATTTTTTGACAAATTTGCTATAGAAAAGGCAATCCTCGGCGTATTTAAAATTTGCGACAGTAAAAAATTATTTTTTGAAAAATTTACTATAGAAAAGGCAATCCTCGGCGTATTTAAAATTTGCGACAGTAAAAAATTATTTTTTGAAAAATTTACTATAGAAAAGGCAATCCTCGGCGTATTTAAAATTTGTGACAGTAAAAATTTATTTTTTGACAAATTCACTATAGAAAAGGCAATCCTCGGCGTATTAAAAATTTGCGACCGTAAAAAATAATTTTTTGAGAAATTTACTATAGAAAAGGCAATCCTTGGCGTATTTAAAATTTGCGACAGTAAAAAATTATTTTTGAAAAATTTACTATAGAAAAGGCAATCCTCGGTGTATTTAAAATTTGCGACAGTAAAAAATTATTTTTTGAAAAATTTACTATAGAAAAGGCAATCCTCGGCGTATTTAAAATTTGCGACAGTAAAAAATTAGTTTTTGAAAAATTTACTATAGAACAGGCAATCCTCGGCGTATTTAAAATTTGCGACAGTAAAAAATTATTTTTTGAAAAATTTACTATAGAAAAGGCAATCCTCGGCGTATTTAAAATTTGCGACAGTAAAAAATTATTTTTTGAAAAATTTACTATAGAAAAGGCAATCCTCGGCGTATTTAAAATTTGCGACAGTAAAAAAATTGTTTTTTGAAAAATTTACTATAGAAAAGGCAATCCTCGGCGTATTTAAAATTTGCGACAGTAAAAAATAATTTTTTGAAAAATTTACTATAGAAACGGCAATCCTCGGCGTGTTTAAAATTTGCGACAGTAAAAATTTATTTTTTGACAAATTCTCTATAGAAAAGGCAATCCTCGGCGTATTAAAAATTTGCGACCGTAAAAAATAATTTTTTGAGAAATTTACTATAGAAAAGGCAATCCTCGGCGTATTTAAAATTTGCGACAGTAAAAAATTATTTTTTGAAAAATTTACTATAGAAAAGGCAATCCTCGGCGTATTTAAAATTTGCGACAGTAAAAATTTATTTTTTGACAAATTCACTATAGAAAAGGCAATCCTCGGCGTATTAAAAATTTGCGACCGTAAAAAATAATTTTTTGAGAAATTTACTATAGAAAAGGCAATCCTCGACGTATTTAAAATTTGCGACAGTAAAAAATTATTTTTTGAAAAATTTAGTATAGAAAAGGCAATCCTCGGCGTATTTAAAATTTGCGACAGTAAAAAATTATTTTTTGAAAAATTTACTATAGAAAAGACAATCCTCGGCGTATTTAAAATTTGCGACAGTAAAAAATTATTTTTTGAAAAATTTACTATAGAAAGGGCAATCCTCGGCGTATTTAAAATTTGCGACAGTAAAAAATTATTTTTTGAAAAATTTACTATAGAAAAGGCAATCCTCGGCGTATTTAAAATTTGCGACAGTAAAAAATTATTTTTTGAAAAATTTACTACAGAAAAGGCAATCCTCGGCGTATTTAAAATTTGCGACAGTAAAAATTTATTTTTTGACAAATTCACTATAGAAAAGGCAATCCTCGGGGTATTAAAAATTTGCGACCGTAAAAAATAATTTTTTGAGAAATTTACTATAGAAAAGGCAATCCTCGGCGTATTTAAAATTTGCGACAGTAAAAAATTATTTTTTGAAAAATTTACTATAGAAAAGGCAATCCTCGGTGTATTTAAAATTTGCGACAGTAAAAAATTATTTTTTGAAAAATTTACTATAGAAAAGGCAATCCTCGCCGTATTTAAAATTTGCGACAGTAAAAAATTATTTTTTGAAAAATTTACTATAGAAAAGGCAATCCTCGGCGTATTTAAAATTTGCGACAGTAAAAAATTATTTTTTGAAAAATTTACTATAGAAAAGGCAATCCTCGGCGTATTTAAAATTTGCGACAGTAAAAAATTATTTTTTGATAAATTTACTATAGAAAAGGCAATCCTCGGCGTATTTAAAATTTGCGACAGTAAAAATGTATTTTTTGACAAATTCACTATAGGAAAGGCAATCCTCGGCGTATTAAAAATTTGCGACCGTAAAATATAATTTTTTGATAAATTTACTATAGAAAAGTCAATCCTCGACGTATTTAAAATTTGCGACAGTAAACAATTATTTTTTGAAAAATTTACTATAGAAAAGGCAATCCTCGGCGTATTTAAAATTTGCGACAGTAAAAAATTATTTTTTGAAAAATTTACTATAAAAAAGGCAATCCTCGGCGTATTTAAAATTTGCGACAGTAAAAAATTATTTTTTGAAAAATTTACTATAGAAAAGGCAATCCTCGGCGTATTTAAAATTCGCGACAGTAAAAAATTATTTTTTGAAAAATTTACTATAGAAAAGGCAATCCTCGACGTATTTAAAATTTGCGACAGTAAAACATTATTTTTTGAAATATTTACTATAGAAAAGGCAATCCTCGGCGTATTTAAAATTTGCGACAGTAAAAAATTATTTTTTGAAAAATTTACTATAGAAAAGGCAATCCTCGGCGTATTTAAAATTTGCGACAGTAAAAAATTATTTTTTTAAAAATTTACTATAGAAAAGGCAATCCTCGGCGTATTTAAAATTTGCGACAGTAAAAAATTATTTTTCGAAATATTTACTATAGAAAAGGCAATCCTCGGCGTATATAAAATTTGCGAGAGTAAAAAGTTATTTTTTGAAAAATTTACTATAGAAAAGGCAATCCTCGGCGTATTTAAAATTTGCGACAGTAAAAAATTATTTTTTGAAAAATTTACTACAGAAAAGGCAATCCTCGGCGTATTTAAAATTTGCGACAGTAAAAAATTATTTTTTGAAAAATTTACTATAGAAAAGGCAATCCTCGGCGTATTTAAAATTTGCGACAGTAAAAAATAATTTTTTGAAAAATTTACTACAGAAAAGGCAATACTCGGCGTATTTAAAATTTGCGACAGTAAAAATTTATTTTTTGATAAATTCACTATAGAAATGGCAATCCTCGGGGTATTAAAAATTTGCGACCGTAAAAAATAATTTTTTGAGAAATTTACTATAGAAAAGGCAATCCTCGGCGTATTTAAAATTTGCGACAGTAAAAAATTATTTTTTGAAAAATTTACTATAGAAAAGGCAATCCTCGGCGTATTTAAAATTTGCGACAGTAAAAAATTATTTTTTGAAAACTTTACTATAGAAAAGGCAATCCTCGGCGTATTTAAAATTTGCGACAGTAAAAAATTATTTTTTGAAAAATTTACTATAGAAAAGGCAATCCTCGGCGTATTTAAAATTTGCGACAGTAAAAAATTATTTTTTGAAAACTTTACTATAGAAAAGGCAATCCTCGGCGTATTTAAAATTTGCGACAGTAAAAAATTATTTTTTGAAAAATTTACTATAGAAAAGGCAATCCTCGGCATATTTAAAATTTGCGACAGTAAAAAATTATTTTTTGAAAAATTTACTATAGAAAAGGCAATCCTCGGCGTATTTAAAATTTGCGACAGTAAAAATTTATTTTTTGACAAATTCACTATAGAAAAGGTAATCCTCGGCGTATTTAAAATTTGCGACAGTAAAAAATTATTTTTTGAAAAATTTGCTATAGAAAAGGCAATCCTCGGCGTATTTAAAATTTGCGACAGTAAAAATTTATTTTTTGACAAATTCACTATAGAAAAGGCAATCCTCGGCGTATTAAAAATTTGCGACAGTAAAAAATTATTTTTTGAAAAATTTACTATAGAAAAGGCAATCCTCGGCGTATTTAAAATTTGCGACAGTAAAAAATTATTTTTTGAAAAATTTACTATAGAAAAGGCAATCCTCGGCGTATTTAAAATTTGCGACAGTAAAAAATTATTTTTTGAAAAATTTACTATAGAAAAGGCAATCCTCGGCGTATTTAAAATTTGCGACAGTAAAAAATTATTTTTTGAAAAATTTAATATAGAAAAGGCAATCCTCGGCGTATTTAAAATTTGCGACAGTAAAAAATTATTTTTTGATAAATTTACTATAGAAAAGGCAATCCTCGGCGTATTTAAAATTTGCGACAGTAAAAATTTATTTTTTGACAAATTCATTATAGGAAAGGCAATCCTCGGCGTATTTAAAATTTGCGACCGTAAAAAATAATTTTTTGATAAATTTACTATAGAAAAGTGAATCCTCGACGTATTTAAAATTTGCGACAGTAAAAAATTATTTTTTGAAAAATTTACTATAGAAAAGGCAATCCTCGGCGTATTTAAAATTTGCGACAGTAAAAAATTATTTTTTGAAAAATTTACTATAGAAAAGGCAATTCTCGGCGTATTTAAAATTTGCGACAGTAAAAAATTATTTTTTGAAAAATTTACTATAGAAAAGGCAATCCTCGGCGTATTTAAAATTTGCGACAGTAAAAAATTATTTTTTGAAAAATTTACTATAGAAAAGGCAATCCTCGGCGTATTTAAAATTTGCGACAGTAAAAAATTATTTTTTGAAAAATTTACTATAGAAAAGGCAATCCTCGGCATATTTAAAATTTGCGACAGTAAAAAATTATTTTTTGACAAATTCACTATAGAAAAGGCAATCCTCGGCGTATTTAAAATTTGCGACCGTAAAAAATAATTTTTTGAGAAATTTACTATTGAAAAGGCAATCTTCGGCGTATTTAAAATTTGCGACAGTAAAAAATTATTTTTTGAAAAATTTACTATAGAAAAGGCAATCCTCGGCGTATTTAAAATTTGCGACACTAAAAATTTATTTTTTGACAAATTCACTATAGAAAAGGCAATCCTCGGCGTATTTAAAATTTGCGACAGTAAAAAATTATTTTTTGAAAAATTTACTATAGAAAAGGCAATCCTCGGCGTATTTAAAATTTGCGACAGTAAAAAATTATTTTTTGAAAAATTTACTATAGAAAAGGCAATCCTCGGCGTATTTAAAATTTGCGACAGTAAAAAATTATTTTTTGAAAAATTTACTATAGAAAAGGCAATCCTCGGCGTATTTAAAATTTGCGACAGTTTTGAAAAATTTACTATAGAAAAGGCAATCCTCGGCGTATTTAAAATTTGCGACAGTAAAAATTTATTTTTTGACAAATTCACTATAGAAAAGGCAATCCTCGGCGTATGAAAAATTTGCGACCGTAAAAAATAATTTTTTGAGAAATTTACTATAGAAAAGGCAATCCTCGACGTATTTAAAATTTGCGACAGTAAAAAATTATTTTTTGAAAAATTTACTATAGAAAAGGCAATCTTCGGCGTATTTAAAATTTGCGACAGTAAAAAATTATTTTTTGATAAATTTTCTATAGAAAAGGCAATCCTCGGCGTATTTAAAATTTGCGACAGTAAAAATTTATTTTTTGACAAATTCACTATAGGAAAGGCAATCCTCGGCGTATTTAAAATTTGCGACCGTAAAAAATAATTTTTTGATAAATTTACTATAGAAAAGTGAATCCTCGACGTATTTAAAATTTGCGACAGTAAAAAATTATTTTTTGAAAAATTTACTATAGAAAAGGCAATCCTCGGCGTATTTAAAATTTGCGACAGTAAAAAATTATTTTTTGAAAAATTTAATATAGAAAAGGCAATCCTCGGCGTATTTAAAATTTGCGACAGTAAAAAATTATTTTTTGAAAAATTTACTATAGAAAAGGCAATCCTCGGCGTATTTAAAATTTGCGACAGTAAAAAATTATTTTTTGAAAAATTTAATATAGAAAAGGCAATCCTCGGCGTATTTAAAATTTGCGACAGTAAAAAATAATTTTTTGATAAATTTACTATAGAAAAGTCAATACTCGACGTATTTAAAATTTGCGACAGTAAAAAATTATTTTTTGAAAAATTTACTATAGAAAAGGCAATCCTCGGCGTATTTAAAATTTGCGACAGTAAAAAATTATTTTTTGAAAAATTTACTATATAAAAGGCAATCCTCGGCGTATTTAAAATTTGCGACAGTAAAAAATTATTTTTTGAAAAATTTAATATAGAAAAGGCAATCCTCGGCGTATTTAAAATTTGCGACAGTAAAAATTTATTTTTTGATAAATTCACTATAGAAAAGGCAATCCTCGGCGTATTAAAAATTTGCGACCGTAAAAAATAATTTTTTGAGAAATTTAGTATAGAAAAGCCAATCCTCGACGTATTAGCGTCAGTAAAAAATTATTTTTTGAAAAATTTACTATAGAAAGGGCAATTCTCGGCGCATTTAAAATTTGCGACAGTAAAAAATTATTTTTTGAAAAATTTACTATAGAAAAGGCAATCCTCGGCGTATTTAAAATTTGCGACAGTAAAAAATTATTTTTTGAAAACTTTACTATAGAAAAGGCAATCCTCGGCGTATTTAAAATTTGCGACAGTAAAAAATTATTTTTTGAAAAATTTACTATAGAAAAGGCAATCCTCGGCATATTTAAAATTTGCGACAGTAAAAAATTATTTTTTGAAAAATTTACTATAGAAAAGGCAATCCTCGGCGTATTTAAAATTTGCGACAGTAAAAATTTATTTTTTGACAAATTCACTATAGAAAAGGCAATCCTCGGCGTATTAAAAATTTGCGACCGTAAAAAATAATTTTTTGATAAATTTACTATAGAAAAGTCAATCCTCGACGTATTTAAAATTTGCGACAGTAAAAAATTATTTTTTGAAAAATTTACTATAGAAAAGGCAATCCTCGGCGTATTTAAAATTTGCGACAGTAAAAAATTATTTTTTGAAAAATTTACTATAGAAAAGGCAATCCTCGGCGTATTTAAAATTTGCGACAGTAAAAAATTATTTTTTGAAAAATTTACTATAGAAAAGGCAATCCTCGGCGTATTTAAAATTTGCGACAGTAAAAAATTATTTTTTGAAAAATTTAATATAGAAAAGGCAATCCTCGGCGTATTTAAAATTTGCGACAGTAAAAAATTATTTTTTGAAAAATTTACTATAGAAAAGGCAATCTTCGACGTATTTAAAATTTGCGACAGTAAAAAATTATTTTTTGAAAAATTTACTATAGAAAAGGCAATCCTCGGCGTATATAAAATTTGCGACAGTAAAAAATTATTTTTTGAAAAATTTACTACAGAAAAGGCAATCCTCGGCGTATTTAAAATTTGCGACAGTAAAAAATTATTTTTTGAAAAATTTACTACAGAAAAGGCAATCCTCGGCGTATTTAAAATTTGCGGCAGTAAAAAATTATTTTTTGAAAAATTTACTATAGAAAAGGCAATCCTCGGCGTATTTAAAATTTGCGACAGTAAAAAATTATTTTTTGAAAAATTTACTATAGAAAAGGCAATCTTCGACGTATTTAAAATTTGCGACAGTAAAAAATTATTTTTTGAAAAATTTACTATAGGAAAGGCAATCCTCGGCGTATTTACAATTTGCGACAGTAAAAAATTATTTTTTGAAAAATTTACTATAGAAAAGGCAATCCTCGGCGTATTTAAAATTTGCGACAGTAAAAAACTATTTTTTGAAATATTTACTATAGAAAAGGCAATCCTCGGCGTATATAAAATTTGCGACAGTAAAAAATTATTTTTTGAAAAATTTACTACAGAAAAGGCAATCCTCGGCGTATTTAAAATTTGCGGCAGTAAAAAATTATTTTTTGAAAAATTTACTATAGAAAAGGCAATGCTCGGCGTATTTAAAATTTGCGACAGTAAAAATTTATTTTTTGACAAATTCACTATAGAAAAGGCAATCCTCGGCGTATTAAAAATTTTCGACCGTAAAAAATAATTTTTTGAGAAATTTACCATAGAATAGGCAATCCTCGACGTATTTAAAATTTGCGACAGTAAAAAATTATTTTTTGAAAAATTTACCACAGAAGAGGCAATCCTCGGCCTATTTAAAATTTGCGACAGTAAAAAATTATTTTTTGACAAATTTGCTATAGAAAAGGCAATCCTCGGCGTATTTAAAATTTGCGACAGTAAAAAATTATTTTTTGAAAAATTTACTATAGAAAAGGCAATCCTCGGCGTATTTAAAATTTGCGACAGTAAAAAATTATTTTTTGAAAAATTTACTATAGAAAAGGCAATCCTCGGCGTATTTAAAATTTGTGACAGTAAAAATTTATTTTTTGACAAATTCACTATAGAAAAGGCAATCCTCGGCGTATTAAAAATTTGCGACCGTAAAAAATAATTTTTTGAGAAATTTACTATAGAAAAGGCAATCCTTGGCGTATTTAAAATTTGCGACAGTAAAAAATTATTTTTGAAAAATTTACTATAGAAAAGGCAATCCTCGGTGTATTTAAAATTTGCGACAGTAAAAAATTATTTTTTGAAAAATTTACTATAGAAAAGGCAATCCTCGGCGTATTTAAAATTTGCGACAGTAAAAAATTAGTTTTTGAAAAATTTACTATAGAACAGGCAATCCTCGGCGTATTTAAAATTTGCGACAGTAAAAAATTATTTTTTGAAAAATTTACTATAGAAAAGGCAATCCTCGGCGTATTTAAAATTTGCGACAGTAAAAAATTATTTTTTGAAAAATTTACTATAGAAAAGGCAATCCTCGGCGTATTTAAAATTTGCGACAGTAAAAAAATTGTTTTTTGAAAAATTTACTATAGAAAAGGCAATCCTCGGCGTATTTAAAATTTGCGACAGTAAAAAATAATTTTTTGAAAAATTTACTATAGAAACGGCAATCCTCGGCGTGTTTAAAATTTGCGACAGTAAAAATTTATTTTTTGACAAATTCTCTATAGAAAAGGCAATCCTCGGCGTATTAAAAATTTGCGACCGTAAAAAATAATTTTTTGAGAAATTTACTATAGAAAAGGCAATCCTCGGCGTATTTAAAATTTGCGACAGTAAAAAATTATTTTTTGAAAAATTTACTATAGAAAAGGCAATCCTCGGCGTATTTAAAATTTGCGACAGTAAAAATTTATTTTTTGACAAATTCACTATAGAAAAGGCAATCCTCGGCGTATTAAAAATTTGCGACCGTAAAAAATAATTTTTTGAGAAATTTACTATAGAAAAGGCAATCCTCGACGTATTTAAAATTTGCGACAGTAAAAAATTATTTTTTGAAAAATTTAGTATAGAAAAGGCAATCCTCGGCGTATTTAAAATTTGCGACAGTAAAAAATTATTTTTTGAAAAATTTACTATAGAAAAGACAATCCTCGGCGTATTTAAAATTTGCGACAGTAAAAAATTATTTTTTGAAAAATTTACTATAGAAAGGGCAATCCTCGGCGTATTTAAAATTTGCGACAGTAAAAAATTATTTTTTGAAAAATTTACTATAGAAAAGGCAATCCTCGGCGTATTTAAAATTTGCGACAGTAAAAAATTATTTTTTGAAAAATTTACTACAGAAAAGGCAATCCTCGGCGTATTTAAAATTTGCGACAGTAAAAATTTATTTTTTGACAAATTCACTATAGAAAAGGCAATCCTCGGGGTATTAAAAATTTGCGACCGTAAAAAATAATTTTTTGAGAAATTTACTATAGAAAAGGCAATCCTCGGCGTATTTAAAATTTGCGACAGTAAAAAATTATTTTTTGAAAAATTTACTATAGAAAAGGCAATCCTCGGTGTATTTAAAATTTGCGACAGTAAAAAATTATTTTTTGAAAAATTTACTATAGAAAAGGCAATCCTCGCCGTATTTAAAATTTGCGACAGTAAAAAATTATTTTTTGAAAAATTTACTATAGAAAAGGCAATCCTCGGCGTATTTAAAATTTGCGACAGTAAAAAATTATTTTTTGAAAAATTTACTATAGAAAAGGCAATCCTCGGCGTATTTAAAATTTGCGACAGTAAAAAATTATTTTTTGATAAATTTACTATAGAAAAGGCAATCCTCGGCGTATTTAAAATTTGCGACAGTAAAAATGTATTTTTTGACAAATTCACTATAGGAAAGGCAATCCTCGGCGTATTAAAAATTTGCGACCGTAAAATATAATTTTTTGATAAATTTACTATAGAAAAGTCAATCCTCGACGTATTTAAAATTTGCGACAGTAAACAATTATTTTTTGAAAAATTTACTATAGAAAAGGCAATCCTCGGCGTATTTAAAATTTGCGACAGTAAAAAATTATTTTTTGAAAAATTTACTATAAAAAAGGCAATCCTCGGCGTATTTAAAATTTGCGACAGTAAAAAATTATTTTTTGAAAAATTTACTATAGAAAAGGCAATCCTCGGCGTATTTAAAATTCGCGACAGTAAAAAATTATTTTTTGAAAAATTTACTATAGAAAAGGCAATCCTCGACGTATTTAAAATTTGCGACAGTAAAACATTATTTTTTGAAATATTTACTATAGAAAAGGCAATCCTCGGCGTATTTAAAATTTGCGACAGTAAAAAATTATTTTTTGAAAAATTTACTATAGAAAAGGCAATCCTCGGCGTATTTAAAATTTGCGACAGTAAAAAATTATTTTTTTAAAAATTTACTATAGAAAAGGCAATCCTCGGCGTATTTAAAATTTGCGACAGTAAAAAATTATTTTTCGAAATATTTACTATAGAAAAGGCAATCCTCGGCGTATATAAAATTTGCGAGAGTAAAAAGTTATTTTTTGAAAAATTTACTATAGAAAAGGCAATCCTCGGCGTATTTAAAATTTGCGACAGTAAAAAATTATTTTTTGAAAAATTTACTACAGAAAAGGCAATCCTCGGCGTATTTAAAATTTGCGACAGTAAAAAATTATTTTTTGAAAAATTTACTATAGAAAAGGCAATCCTCGGCGTATTTAAAATTTGCGACAGTAAAAAATAATTTTTTGAAAAATTTACTACAGAAAAGGCAATACTCGGCGTATTTAAAATTTGCGACAGTAAAAATTTATTTTTTGATAAATTCACTATAGAAATGGCAATCCTCGGGGTATTAAAAATTTGCGACCGTAAAAAATAATTTTTTGAGAAATTTACTATAGAAAAGGCAATCCTCGGCGTATTTAAAATTTGCGACAGTAAAAAATTTTTTTTTGAAAAATTTACTATAGAAAAGGCAATCCTCGGTGTATTTAAAATTTGCGACAGTAAAAAATTATTTTTTGAAAAATTTACTATAGAAAAGGCAATCCTCGCCGTATTTAAAATTTGCGTCAGTAAAAAATTATTTTTTGAAAAATTCACTATAGAAAAGGCAATCCTCGGCGTATTTAAAATTTGCGACAGTAAAAAATTATTTTTTGAAAAATTTACTATAGAAAAGGCAATCCTCGGCGTATTTAAAATTTGCGACAGTAAAAAATTATTTTTTGATAAATTTACTATAGAAAAGGCAATCCTCGGCGTATTTAAAATTTGCGACAGTAAAAATGTATTTTTGACAAATTCACTATAGGAAAGGCAATCCTCGGCGTATTAAAAATTTGCGACCGTAAACAATAATTTTTTGATAAATTTACTATAGAAAAGTCAATCCTCGACGTATTTAAAATTTGCGACAGTAAAAAATTATTTTTTGAAAAATTTACTATAGAAAAGGCAATCCTCGGCGTATTTGAAATTTGCGACAGTAAAAAATTATTTTTTGAAAAATTTACTATAGAAAAGGCAATCCTCGGCGTATTTAAAATTTGCGACAGTAAAAAATTATTTTTTGAAAAATTTACTATAGAAAAGGCAATCCTCGGCGTATTTAAAATTTGCGACAGTAAAAAATTATTTTTTGAAAAATTTACTATAGAAAAGGCAATCCTCGGCGTATTTAAAATTTGCGACAGTAAAAAATTATTTTTTGAAATATTTACTATAGAAAAGGCAATCCTCGGCGTATATAAAATTTGCGACAGTAAAAAATTATTTTTTGAAAAATTTACTACAGAAAAGGCAATCCTCGGCGTATTTAAAATTTGCGGCAGTAAAAAATTATTTTTTGAAAAATTTACTATAGAAAAGGCAATGCTCGGCGTATTTAAAATTTGCGACAGTAAAAATTTATTTTTTGACAAATTCACTATAGAAAAGGCAATCCTCGGCGTATTAAAAATTTTCGACCGTAAAAAATAATTTTTTGAGAAATTTACCATAGAATAGGCAATCCTCGACGTATTTAAAATTTGCGACAGTAAAAAATTATTTTTTGAAAAATTTACCATAGAAGAGGCAATCCTCGGCGTATTTAAAATTTGCGACAGTAAAAAATTATTTTTTGAAAAATTTACTATAGAAAAGGCAATCCTCGGCGTATTTAAAATTTGCGACAGTAAAAAATTATTTTTTGAAAAATTTACTATAGAAAAGGCAATCCTCGGCGTATTTAAAATTTGCGACAGTAAAAAATTATTTTTTGAAATATTTACTATAGAAAAGGCAATCCTCGGCGTATATAAAATTTGCGACAGTAAAAAATTATTTTTTGAAAAATTTACTACAGAAAAGGCAATCCTCGGCGTATTTAAAATTTGCGGCAGTAAAAAATTATTTTTTGAAAAATTTACTATAGAAAAGGCAATGCTCGGCGTATTTAAAATTTGCGACAGTAAAAATTTATTTTTTGACAAATTCACTATAGAAAAGGCAATCCTCGGCGTATTAAAAATTTTCGACCGTAAAAAATAATTTTTTGAGAAATTTACCATAGAATAGGCAATCCTCGACGTATTTAAAATTTGCGACAGTAAAAAATTATTTTTTGAAAAATTTACCATAGAAGAGGCAATCCTCGGCGTATTTAAAATTTGCGACAGTAAAAAATTATTTTTTGACAAATTTGCTATAGAAAAGGCAATCCTCGGCGTATTTAAAATTTGCGACAGTAAAAAATTATTTTTTGAAAAATTTACTATAGAAAAGGCAATCCTCGGCGTATTTAAAATTTGCGACAGTAAAAAATTATTTTTTGAAAAATTTACTATAGAAAAGGCAATCCTCGGCGTATTTAAAATTTGCGACAGTAAAAAATTATTTTTTGAAAAATTTACTATAGAAAAGGCAATCCTCGGCGTATTTAAAATTTGCGACAGTAAAAATTTATTTTTTGACAAATTCACTATAGAAAAGGCAATCCTCGGCGTATTAAAAATTTGCGACCGTAAAAAATAATTTTTTGAGAAATTTACTATAGAAAAGGCAATCCTTGGCGTATTTAAAATTTGCGACAGTAAAAAATTATTTTTTGAAAAATTTACTATAGAAAAGGCAATCCTCGGTGTATTTAAAATTTGCGACAGTAAAAAATTATTTTTTGAAAAATTTACTATAGAAAAGGCAATCCTCGGCGTATTTAAAATTTGCGACAGTAAAAAATTATTTTTTGAAAAATTTACTATAGAACAGGCAATCCTCGGCGTATTTAAAATTTGCGACAGTAAAAAATTATTTTTTGAAAAATTTACTATAGAAAAGTCAATCCTCGGCGTATTTAAAATTTGCGACAGTAAAAAATTATTTTTTGATAAATTTACTATAGAAAAGGCAATCCTCGGCGTATTTAAAATTTGCGACAGTAAAAATTTATTTTTTGACAAATTCACTATAGGAAAGGCAATCCTCGGCGTATTTAAAATTTGCGACCGTAAAAAATAATTTTTTGATAAATTTACTATAGAAAAGTGAATCCTCGACGTATTTAAAATTTGCGACAGTAAAAAATTATTTTTTGAAAAATTTACTACATAAAAGGCAATCCTCGTCGTATTTAAAATTTGCGACAGTAAAAAATTATTTTTTGAAAAATTTACTATAGAAAAGGCAATCCTCGGCGTATTTAAAACTTGCGACAGTAAAAAATTATTTTTTGAAAAATTTACTATAGAACAGGCAATCCTCGGCGTATTTAAAATTTGCGACAGTAAAAAATTATTTTTTGAAAAATTTACTATAGAAAAGGCAATCCTCGGCGTATTTAAAATTTGCGACAGTAAAAAATTATTTTCTGATAAATTTACTATAGAAAAGGCAATCCTCGGCGTATTTAAAATTTGCGACAGTAAAAATTTATTTTTTGACAAATTCACTATAGGAAAGGCAATCCTCGGCGTATTTAAAATTTGCGACCGTAAAAAATAACTTTTTGATAAATTTACTATAGAAAAGTGAATCCTCGACGTATTTAAAATTTGCGACAGTATAAAATTATTTTTTGAAAAATTTACTACATAAAAGGCAATCCTCGGCGTATTAAAAATTTGCGACCGTAAAAAATAATTTTTTGAGAAATTTACTATTGAAAAGGCAATCCTCGGCGTATTTAAAATTTGCGACAGTAAAAAATTATTTTTTGAAAAATTTACTATAGAAAAGGCAATCCTCGGCGTATTTAAAATTTGCGACAGTAAAAATGTATTTTTGACAAATTCACTATAGAAAATGCAATCCTCGGCGTATTAAAAATTTGCGACCGTAAAAAATAATTTTTTGAGAAATTTACTATAGAAAAGGCAATCCTCGACGTATTTAAAATTTGCGACACTAAAAAATTATTTTTTGAAAAATTTACTATAGAAAGGGCAATCCTCGGCGTATGTAAAATTTGCGACAGTAAAAATTTATTTTTTGACAAATTCACTATAGAAAAGGCAATCCTCGGCGTATTAAAAATTTGCGACCGTAAAAAATAATTTTTTGAGAAATTTACTATAGAAAAGGCAATCCTTGGCGTATTTAAAATTTGCGACAGTAAAAAATTATTTTTGAAAAATTTACTATAGAAAAGGCAATCCTCGGTGTATTTAAAATTTGCGACAGTAAAAAATTATTTTTTGAAAAATTTACTATAGAAAAGGCAATCCTCGGCGTATTTAAAATTTGCGACAGTAAAAAATTAGTTTTTGAAAAATTTACTATAGAACAGGCAATCCTCGGCGTATTTAAAATTTGCGACAGTAAAAAATTATTTTTTGAAAAATTTACTATAGAAAAGGCAATCCTCGGCGTATTTAAAATTTGCGACAGTAAAAAATTATTTTTTGAAAAATTTACTATAGAAAAGGCAATCCTCGGCGTATTTAAAATTTGCGACAGTAAAAAAATTGTTTTTTGAAAAATTTACTATAGAAAAGGCAATCCTCGGCGTATTTAAAATTTGCGACAGTAAAAAATAATTTTTTGAAAAATTTACTATAGAAACGGCAATCCTCGGCGTGTTTAAAATTTGCGACAGTAAAAATTTATTTTTTGACAAATTCTCTATAGAAAAGGCAATCCTCGGCGTATTAAAAATTTGCGACCGTAAAAAATAATTTTTTGAGAAATTTACTATAGAAAAGGCAATCCTCGGCGTATTTAAAATTTGCGACAGTAAAAAATTATTTTTTGAAAAATTTACTATAGAAAAGGCAATCCTCGGCGTATTTAAAATTTGCGACAGTAAAAATTTATTTTTTGACAAATTCACTATAGAAAAGGCAATCCTCGGCGTATTAAAAATTTGCGACCGTAAAAAATAATTTTTTGAGAAATTTACTATAGAAAAGGCAATCCTCGACGTATTTAAAATTTGCGACAGTAAAAAATTATTTTTTGAAAAATTTAGTATAGAAAAGGCAATCCTCGGCGTATTTAAAATTTGCGACAGTAAAAAATTATTTTTTGAAAAATTTACTATAGAAAAGACAATCCTCGGCGTATTTAAAATTTGCGACAGTAAAAAATTATTTTTTGAAAAATTTACTATAGAAAGGGCAATCCTCGGCGTATTTAAAATTTGCGACAGTAAAAAATTATTTTTTGAAAAATTTACTATAGAAAAGGCAATCCTCGGCGTATTTAAAATTTGCGACAGTAAAAAATTATTTTTTGAAAAATTTACTACAGAAAAGGCAATCCTCGGCGTATTTAAAATTTGCGACAGTAAAAATTTATTTTTTGACAAATTCACTATAGAAAAGGCAATCCTCGGGGTATTAAAAATTTGCGACCGTAAAAAATAATTTTTTGAGAAATTTACTATAGAAAAGGCAATCCTCGGCGTATTTAAAATTTGCGACAGTAAAAAATTATTTTTTGAAAAATTTACTATAGAAAAGGCAATCCTCGGTGTATTTAAAATTTGCGACAGTAAAAAATTATTTTTTGAAAAATTTACTATAGAAAAGGCAATCCTCGCCGTATTTAAAATTTGCGACAGTAAAAAATTATTTTTTGAAAAATTTACTATAGAAAAGGCAATCCTCGGCGTATTTAAAATTTGCGACAGTAAAAAATTATTTTTTGAAAAATTTACTATAGAAAAGGCAATCCTCGGCGTATTTAAAATTTGCGACAGTAAAAAATTATTTTTTGATAAATTTACTATAGAAAAGGCAATCCTCGGCGTATTTAAAATTTGCGACAGTAAAAATGTATTTTTTGACAAATTCACTATAGGAAAGGCAATCCTCGGCGTATTAAAAATTTGCGACCGTAAAATATAATTTTTTGATAAATTTACTATAGAAAAGTCAATCCTCGACGTATTTAAAATTTGCGACAGTAAACAATTATTTTTTGAAAAATTTACTATAGAAAAGGCAATCCTCGGCGTATTTAAAATTTGCGACAGTAAAAAATTATTTTTTGAAAAATTTACTATAAAAAAGGCAATCCTCGGCGTATTTAAAATTTGCGACAGTAAAAAATTATTTTTTGAAAAATTTACTATAGAAAAGGCAATCCTCGGCGTATTTAAAATTCGCGACAGTAAAAAATTATTTTTTGAAAAATTTACTATAGAAAAGGCAATCCTCGACGTATTTAAAATTTGCGACAGTAAAACATTATTTTTTGAAATATTTACTATAGAAAAGGCAATCCTCGGCGTATTTAAAATTTGCGACAGTAAAAAAATATTTTTTGAAAAATTTACTATAGAAAAGGCAATCCTCGGCGTATTTAAAATTTGCGACAGTAAAAAATTATTTTTTGAAAAATTTACTATAGAAAAGGCAATCCTCGGCGTATTTAAAATTTGCGACAGTAAAAAATTATTTTTCGAAATATTTACTATAGAAAAGGCAATCCTCGGCGTATATAAAATTTGCGAGAGTAAAAAGTTATTTTTTGAAAAATTTACTATAGAAAAGGCAATCCTCGGCGTATTTAAAATTTGCGACAGTAAAAAATTATTTTTTGAAAAATTTACTACAGAAAAGGCAATCCTCGGCGTATTTAAAATTTGCGACAGTAAAAATTTATTTTTTGACAAATTCACTATAGAAAAGGCAAACCTCAGGGTATTAAAAATTTGCGACCGTAAAAAATAATTTTTTGAGAAATTTACTATAGAAAAGGCAATCCTCGGCGTATTTAAAATTTGCGACAGTAAAAAATTATTTTTTGAAAAATTTACTATAGAAAAGGCAATGCTCGGTGTATTTAAAATTTGCGACAGTAAAAAATTATTTTTTGAAAAATTTACTATAGAAAAGGCAATCCTCGCCGTATTTAAAATTTGCGACAGTAAAAAATTATTTTTTGAAAAATTCACTATAGAAAAGGCAATCCTCGGCGTATTTAAAATTTGCGACAGTAAAAAATTATTTCTTGAAAAATTTACTATAGAAAAGGCAATCCTCGGCGTATTTAAAATTTGCGACAGTAAAAAATTATTTTTTGATAAATTTACTATAGAAAAGGCAATCCTCGGCGTATTTAAAATTTGCGACAGTAAAAATGTATTTTTGACAAATTCACTATAGGAAAGGCAATCCTCGGCGTATTAAAAATTTGCGACCGTAAAACATAAATTTACTATAGAAAAGTCAATCCTCAACGTATTTAAAATTTGCGACAGTAAAAAATTATTTTTTGAAAAATTTACTATAGAAAAGGCAATCCTCGGCGTATTTAAAATTTGCGACAGTAAAAAATTATTTTTTGAAAAATTTACTATAGAAAAGGCAATCCTCGGCGTATTTAAAATTTGCGACAGTAAAAAATTATTTTTTGAAAAATTTACTATAGAAAAGGCAATCCTCGGCGTATTTAAAATTTGCGACAGTAAAAAATAATTTTTTGAAAAATTTACTACAGAAAAGGCAATACTCGGCGTATTTAAAATTTGCGACAGTAAAAATTTATTTTTTGATAAATTCACTATAGAAATGGCAATCCTCGGGGTATTAAAAATTTGCGACCGTAAAAAATAATTTTTTGAGAAATTTACTATAGAAAAGGCAATCCTCGGCGTATTTAAAATTTGCGACAGTAAAAAATTTTTTTTTGAAAAATTTACTATAGAAAAGGCAATCCTCGGTGTATTTAAAATTTGCGACAGTAAAAAATTATTTTTTGAAAAATTTACTATAGAAAAGGCAATCCTCGCCGTATTTAAAATTTGCGTCAGTAAAAAATTATTTTTTGAAAAATTCACTATAGAAAAGGCAATCCTCGGCGTATTTAAAATTTGCGACAGTAAAAAATTATTTTTTGAAAAATTTACTATAGAAAAGGCAATCCTCGGCGTATTTAAAATTTGCGACAGTAAAAATTTATTTTTTGACAAATTCACTATAGAAAAGGTAATCCTCGGCGTATTTAAAATTTGCGACAGTAAAAAATTATTTTTTGAAAAATTTGCTATAGAAAAGGCAATCCTCGGCGTATTTAAAATTTGCGACAGTAAAAATTTATTTTTTGACAAATTCACTATAGAAAAGGCAATCCTCGGCGTATTAAAAATTTGCGACAGTAAAAAATTATTTTTTGAAAAATTTACTATAGAAAAGGCAATCCTCGGCGTATTTAAAATTTGCGACAGTAAAAAATTATTTTTTGAAAAATTTACTATAGAAAAGGCAATCCTCGGCGTATTTAAAATTTGCGACAGTAAAAAATTATTTTTTGAAAAATTTACTATAGAAAAGGCAATCCTCGGCGTATTTAAAATTTGCGACAGTAAAAAATTATTTTTTGAAAAATTTAATATAGAAAAGGCAATCCTCGGCGTATTTAAAATTTGCGACAGTAAAAAATTATTTTTTGATAAATTTACTATAGAAAAGGCAATCCTCGGCGTATTTAAAATTTGCGACAGTAAAAATTTATTTTTTGAAAAATTCATTATAGGAAAGGCAATCCTCGGCGTATTTAAAATTTGCGACCGTAAAAAATAATTTTTTGATAAATTTACTATAGAAAAGTGAATCCTCGACGTATTTAAAATTTGCGACAGTAAAAAATTATTTTTTGAAAAATTTACTATAGAAAAGGCAATCCTCGGCGTATTTAAAATTTGCGACAGTAAAAAATTATTTTTTGAAAAATTTACTATAGAAAAGGCAATCCTCGGCGTATTTAAAATTTGCGACAGTAAAAAATTATTTTTTGAAAAATTTACTATAGAAAAGGCAATCCTCGGCGTATTTAAAATTTGCGACAGTAAAAAATTATTTTTTGAAAAATTTACTATAGAAAAGGCAATCCTCGGCGTATTTAAAATTTGCGACAGTAAAAAATTATTTTTTGAAAAATTTACTATAGAAAAGGCAATCCTCGGCGTATTTAAAATTTGCGACAGTAAAAAATTATTTTTTGACAAATTCACTATAGAAAAGGCAATCCTCGGCGTATTTAAAATTTGCGACCGTAAAAAATAATATTTTGAGAAATTTACTATTGAAAAGGCAATCCTCGGCGTATTTAAAATTTGCGACAGTAAAAAATTATTTTTTGAAAAATTTACTATAGAAAAGGCAATCCTCGGCGTATTTAAAATTTGCGACACTAAAAATTTATTTTTTGACAAATTCACTATAGAAAAGGCAATCCTCGGCGTATTTAAAATTTGCGACAGTAAAAAATTATTTTTTAAAAAATTTACTATAGAAAAGGCAATCCTCGGCGTATTTAAAATTTGCGACAGTAAAAAATTATTTTTTGAAAAATTTACTATAGAAAAGGCAATCCTCGGCGTATTTAAAATTTGCGACAGTAAAAAATTATTTTTTGAAAAATTTACTATAGAAAAGGCAATCCTCGGCGTATTTAAAATTTGCGACCGTTTTGAAAAATTTACTATAGAAAAGGCAATCCTCGGCGTATTTAAAATTTGCGACCGTAAAAAATAATTTTTTGATAAATTTACTATAGAAAAGTGAATCCTCGACGTATTTAAAATTTGCGACAGTAAAAAATTATTTTTTGAAAAATTTACTATAGAAAAGGCAATCCTCGGCGTATTTAAAATTTGCGACAGTAAAAAATTATTTTTTGAAAAATTTAATATAGAAAAGGCAATCCTCGGCGTATTTAAAATTTGCGACAGTAAAAAATTATTTTTTGAAAAATTTACTATAGAAAAGGCAATCCTCGGCGTATTTAAAATTTGCGACAGTAAAAAATAATTTTTTGAAAAATTTAATATAGAAAAGGCAATCCTCGGCGTATTTAAAATTTGCGACAGTAAAAAATAATTTTTTGATAAATTTACTATAGAAAAGTCAATACTCGACGTATTTAAAATTTGCGACAGTAAAAAATTATTTTTTGAAAAATTTACTATAGAAAAGGCAATCCTCGGCGTATTTAAAATTTGCGACAGTAAAAAATTAGTTTTTGAAAAATTTACTATAGAAAAGGCAATCCTCGGCATATTTAAAATTTGCGACAGTAAAAAATTATTTTTTGAAAAATTTACTATAGAAAAGGCAATCCTCGGCGTATTTAAAATTTGCGACAGTAAAAAATTATTTTTTGAAAAATTTACTATAGAAAGGGCAATTCTCGGCTTATTTAAAATTTGCGACAGTAAAAAATTATTTTTTGAAAAATTTACTATAGAAAAGGCAATCCTCGGCGTATTTAAAATTTGCGACAGTAAAAAATTATTTTTTGAAAAATTTACTATAGAAAGGGCAATTCTCGGCTTATTTAAAATTTGCGACAGTAAAAAATTATTTTTTGAAAAATTTACTATAGAAAAGGCAATCCTCGGCGTATTAAAATTTGCGACAGTAAAAAATTATTTTTTGAAAAATTTACTATAGAAAAGGCAATCCTCGGCGTATTTAAAATGTGCGACAGTAAAAAATTATTTTTTGAAAAATTTACTATAGAAAAGGCAATCCTCGGCGTATTTAAAATTTGCGACAGTAAAAAATTAGTTTTTGAAAAATTTACTATAGAAAAGGCAATCCTCGGCATATTTAAAATTTGCGACAGTAAAAAATTATTTTTTGAAAAATTTACTATAGAAAAGGCAATCCTCGGCGTATTTAAAATTTGCGACAGTAAAAAATTATTTTTTGAAAAATTTACTATAGAAAAGGTAATCCTCGGCGTATTTAAAATTTGCGACAGTAAAAATTTATTTTTTGACAAATTCACTATAGAAAAGGTAATCCTCGGCGTATTTAAAATTTGCGACAGTAAAAAATTATTTTTTGAAAAATTTGCTATAGAAAAGGCAATCCGCGGCGTATTTAAAATTTGCGACAGTAAAAATTTATTTTTTGACAAATTCACTATAGAAAAGGCAATCCTCGGCGTATTAAAAATTTGCGACAGTAAAAAATTATTTTTTGAAAAATTTACTATAGAAAAGGCAATCCTCGGCGTATTTAAAATTTGCGACAGTAAAAAATTATTTTTTGAAAAATTTACTATAGAAAAGGCAATCCTCGGCGTATTTAAAATTTGCGACAGTAAAAAATTATTTTTTGAAAAATTTACTATAGAAAAGGCAATCCTCGGCGTATTTAAAATTTGCGACAGTAAAAAATTATTTTTTGAAAAATTTAATATAGAAAAGGCAATCCTCGGCGTATTTAAAATTTGCGACAGTAAAAAATTATTTTTTGATAAATTTACTATAGAAAAGGCAATCCTCGGCGTATTTAAAATTTGCGACAGTAAAAATTTATTTTTTGACAAATTCATTATTGGAAAGGCAATCCTCGGCGTATTTAAAATTTGCGACCGTAAAAAATAATTTTTTGATAAATTTACTATAGAAAAGTGAATCCTCGACGTATTTAAAATTTGCGACAGTAAAAAATTATTTTTTGAAAAATTTACTATAGAAAAGGCAATCCTCGGCGTATTTAAAATTTGCGACAGTAAAAAATTATTTTTTGAAAAATTTACTATAGAAAAGGCAATCCTCGGCGTATTTAAAATTTGCGACAGTAAAAAATTAGTTTTTGAAAAATTTACTATAGAAAAGGCAATCCTCGGCATATTTAAAATTTGCGACAGTAAAAAATTATTTTTTGAAAAATTTACTATAGAAAAGGCAATCCTCGGCGTATTTAAAATTTGCGACAGTAAAAAATTAGTTTTTGAAAAATTTACTATAGAAAAGGCAATCCTCGGCATATTTAAAATTTGCGACAGTAAAAAATTATTTTTTGAAAAATTTACTATAGAAAAGGCAATCCTCGGCGTATTTAAAATTTGCGACAGTAAAAAATTATTTTTTTGAAAAATTTACTATAGAAAGGGCAATTCTCGGCTTATTTAAAATTTGCGACAGTAAAAAATTATTTTTTGAAAAATTTACTATAGAAAAGGCAATCCTCGGCGTATTTAAAATTTGCGACAGTAAAAAATTATTTTTTGAAAAATTTACTATAGAAAGGGCAATTCTCGGCTTATTTAAAATTTGCGACAGTAAAAAATTATTTTTTGAAAAATTTACTATAGAAAAGGCAATCCTCGGCGTATTTAAAATTTGCGACAGTAAAAAATTATTTTTTGAAAAATTTACTATAGAAAAGGCAATCCTCGGCGTATTTAAAATTTGCGACAGTAAAAATTTATTTTTTGACAAATTCACTATAGAAAAGGTAATCCTCGGCGTATTTAAAATTTGCGACAGTAAAAAATTATTTTTTGAAAAATTTGCTATAGAAAAGGCAATCCTCGGCGTATTTAAAATTTGCGACAGTAAAAATTTATTTTTTGACAAATTCACTATAGAAAAGGCAATCCTCGGCGTATTAAAAATTTGCGACAGTGTCGTGACCCAATATTCAATTGGTGAAATTGTGACATCACGACTCGAGCTAGCAGCAAATGCACAAGTAATTAAACGATTTGCAATAACTAAGCATTTTACTTCGCACAGTAAAATGCTTGGCGATTGCGAATTGTTTACTTGTAAACTGTCGCATCCACTGCTGTATGTAACTGGGTATTGAGTCATGGTTAAGTAATTCACTTCGCATAGTGAAATACTCAGCTGGGCTCACTGTTTGTTTACATACAGTATTGGGGGCTCCCGCTGTCGGCAGTGATTAGCGTAATACTTTGTAATTATGATTGCAAGGTATTGCGCTGGTCACTGGGTCAAAGTCGCTTCCGCCTGGTTGAATGGGGGTAAGCACGGTTTTTGATAGATCGGGTTGCGTAGTTAGAAGTTAGTTTAGTTTAATAAAAGATACGGTTCGGTGTTCAATTAGTTGAGTTAAGATTCTGAAGCTCGATCGCGAGTAACTGTTTTGTAAAGTCAAGTAAAGTCAGTAAATAAAGTTTTAACTTAGAATTACGCGAGTGTTTTTATTGGAGTGCTTATGGGACACGACATTTGGCTTCGCCATTTACTTAACATTATTATTTTTGCTTAAACAATTTGTACGTTAATTAAATAGGTGCAAAGCCATATTTGGCTTCGCCATTTATTTAACAACAAATTGTACGTTAATTAAATTGGTGCAAAGCCTCATTTGGCTTCGCCATTTACTTAACATTATTTTTTTTGCTTAAACAAGTTGTACGTTAATTAAATAGGTGCAAAGCCTTATCTGGCTTCGCCATTTATTTAACAACAAATTGTACGTTAATTAAATTGGTGCAAAGCCTCATTTGGCTTCGCCATTTATTTAACATTACTTTTTAACTACTCCATTTTTGTTTTGTAGGAGTTATGCTTTTTAGCTACTCCAGGTTACTCTTTTCAGGATAAAGTATTGGAAAAAATTAAAAAAAAAGGGGTATAAATTGTGGTGATTGTTGTTGCTTGGTATTGTTTTTTGTTAATTGGTCTGAGTTTTATTTAATGTATAGTGTGATAGTGTGGTATGTAAATGGAGTAGTTTTAGTAGTTCAGTAGATTAAGTAAGTAAAGTCTAATTTTTTGGAATGTACGGTGTATTAAGGGTTATAATTTTGGTCATTGGGAAGTTTTTAAATGCTAGGTAAAAATTTAAGGTATTCGCGGGTATTGGGGCATTAAATGTGGAAGAGGCTTCGGAAATATTGAATATTAGGAAAGAGCATTGTGAAACACCGTCGAAAAATTCAAGCTTTTGCGTTTAGGGTTTTAAGCAATTAGTTACAGTCTAGGAGAAGTGTTTGAAAGTGGAGGGTAGATTAGGTAATGACTATAGATGTCATTGGGAAGAAGTAACGTTCTAACGAGGGAAGAATTGTTACGAGTTAAGGATCAGGCAAAGGAATTGGAAACCAGAACGCAGGAATTGAAGGAGTGCCAGCTGAAATTACAACATTATGAACAGGATTGGCGGTACCTAGAAGAACATCTAACGGATGAATTAAAGAAACGATTGCCGAGTGAAGACGTAAATAAGTTTCTGGAGGAAATAAATGAGGCTACAGTGAAAAGCACAAAGGGAGAAACCTTAGATTTGTTGATAACGTCTACCTTTGAAGTTATTGGTAGAATTGAGCAAGAAACAGATCAAGCATTGGATGAGTGCAAACAGGAAAACAGGGCTTTAAAAGGAACTATAAAGTCTTTAGAAAGGCAATTGGAGGAGGCAGAAAAGACTGCCACTGAACTAGAGCAAGAATTAGGAGTCGCACCATTATCACTAGAAGAGGGTCTAGTTCGAGGGATTTTTAAGAAGTGGTCACCCAAGAAATTAGTATTCCACGAACGGCAGCGAGAAGAAAGAGCGAGTACTTCAGGACAAGAAGAAATTTTGAAAGCTAAAAAGCAGACCTTAGCAAAGACGAGTGCAGACCAAGTGCCGAAAGAAAAAGACTCAGAGAAACCAGCAAGGAAAACCATGGCTGATGCTTATGATAAAGTCATGGACTTGGTATCCAGATACATACCCACGTTTTCTGGAGAAAGAACGCCAAAACTGTCGAAGGAAGTTCACCGTTTCCTGAGCTGCTGCAAAGATCTTTACGATCGTTTAAAGGCCGAGGAACAGCCAATCTTCATGAAATGTGTAAGATATCGGTTGTTAGACGACGCATATTATCTAGTAAGCTCGGAGGAGCCGAAGGATTTTGAAGCGTTGCAGCAGACAATTCAAACTGCCTATATGCCAAAAAAATCGTACTGTGAGCTTCGAGCTGAAATGATAGCATGCGTTCAAAGGCCCGGTGACGACATAAAAGACTATGCGGATAGACTTAAGGAGCTACTGTGTCAAATCAAGGCGGCAGTTTCGGCTAAGTATCCAGGCAAAGACGGGGGATTGATAGCGGAGCTTGAGGCAGACGCCGTGGCAACGTTCAAGGCAGGTGTGATGCAGCAGACTACTCAGCTTTATTTGACGGGACGCAAATTTCGATCTCTGGATGAAGCACGTGAGGAGGCAGACTACTTCGAGATGGATGCTAGGAGACTTAAAATTAAGGAACCAGGACTGCGGAATTATACGAAGGAAGACAACAGAGGAATGGCAGCAGGCAGCTGGGGTGCTGGTAGGTTCAGCAAGGAGGAACCTAAAAGGACGGGACTGCAATTGAGGCCAGCCTTACCGGGAATGCACAGGGGTTCCCCTAGTCAAACAAAGCAATCAAGACCTATTCAGTGCTTTCAGTGCGGACAATGGGGACATTTTGCTAAGGAATGTAGAGAAAGGAAACAGACGCCTTACTGCATAAAATGCCGAATATATGGACATGACGCAACTGGATGCAAAAGGCAACAAGTCAGGTTTGCTGAGGCACTACATAGCAGTTCGGTAGAGGTGCAATCGGAAGCAAAAGTTATATACTGCCAATTTTGTAGAACATCTGACCACTATACCGCAAATTGTTTAAAAAAATTTTTAGCAGAGAATAATATTCAGCAAGAGGGAAACGGGAGATGGCAGCTCGGGGACAATCCCGCAGCTGCCTTCCACTAAACAAATTAGGAACTAGATATTCGGGTAAAGACATAGACATGGAATTAGAGCTAGTTAATAATTGCATCATCACAATAGAAGCCGACATTGGACTAGAAGATAAGCTTACATTATTGGTGGATACGGGATCCACCTGCAATTTAGTTAAGGTAAATAAAATAAGGATGGATACACTGATACAAAAACATAAATGTATCACGATTGGAGGGCTGTTTGGAGCTCAGCAACGGTCAATTGGAACCTGCAAGGCGCATCTTCACGTAGGTAGGGGTAAGCAAGAATGCGAGTTCCAGGTAATACACAACACAGATTCAATACCGGTTGATGGAATATTGGGAATGGAATTCCTCAAGGATAAAGCTGTTATCGATTGTATTAATAGAAAATTGTCAATACAGCACAGACAAGTGTACAAGGAAGCACAACCAATTTTCAGGAACGTAACAGGAACCGAAAAAGTTGAACATATAACCTTACAGGGTTATAATGTAGAAGGGACACGACTCTCCAGTAGGGAAGCTGTTCGGACAATTTCAGCGGAAGTTCTAAGAGAGCGAACGAGTAATCGAATTGAAAACCTGAGAGAGGTGATATATAAAGCTCGAGCTGCCTCTGAGAGTATAACCAAGTATTTAAGAGTCGAAAAAGAGGCAAATACTCAAAAGGGTATTAAGGATAAAACACGTGGAAGCCCGGAAAGAGGAAATGCGTTGGCGTCGGCTCTTTGCACAGAGGAGATTTTGGTAAGATTGCCAGAAGGAATGTGGGGGCAAAAGCAAATTCGGGAAGTAGTTGTTGAAGGGAATGGGTCAGATTATCCTCGCACGGAAATCGAACCAATTATTTCCGAAACTGCAGCCTTTGCGGAGGCGCGGATATGCGAAAAAGCTTCAATTCCTAAACAGGGCGATATAATCGAACCTCTCCTTTACTCGAGAAATGACAGGGAGTCCATAGTTCAGCTGGAACCAAGAACGGAGCAATTGGTAAGAATCTGTGTCGAGAGCGAAAATGAGTTGGTGTGCGTGGCGGAAGAGATTATCCCAGGTGTGTACTGTGGCAACGCCATAATCAGGCCGGAGAATGGACAGGCGTTTGTGGGTATTGTCAACGCTAGAACTGAGCCGGTTGAGATAACGAACTTTCAACCCAAGCTTGAGAGGTTGGATATGTATTCAGTGCAGCCATTGAGAAATAAGATAAAGGCGGTAAGTTGTTCTCGGCAAAGACTCGAATTACTGAAACAAACACTAGTACTGTCGGAAGATTTAAATTGCGAAGAAAGAGAAGTGGTGTCTGAAATTTGCAGTGAGTATAATGACATTTTTTACTTGCCAGGTGACAAGTTAACATATACTCCAACTAGGACTTTTAAGCTTCCATTACTGTCGAATACAGGGCCCATACACAGAAAACAATATCGTCTGCCGGAGGCTCACCGAGAAGAATGTCAGAAGCAACTAGAAAAGCTCCTAGAAGATGACATTATAGAACATAGTGACAGCCCTTTTAATTTTCCGGTACTATTAATACCAAAGAAAGGAAAGGATGAAGCAGGAAATCGGAAGTATAGGTTATGTGTAGATTTTCGGGAGTTAAATAAAGTCTGCGTCCCCTTTTCTTATCCTCTGCCACGGATTGAGGACATCTTAGATCAATTAGGTCACTCTAGATATTTCTCTACCTTGGATTTAGCTAATGGTTATCACCAGGTGTTAATCGACCCAGCGGACAGGGAAAAGACGGCTTTTAGTACGAACTTCAGCCATTTCCAATATAAACGATTACCGTTTGGATTGAAAACCGCACCTCCATTTTTTCAGTCTCTACTAAATGGAATATTAACAGGGCTTCAAGGTATCAAATGCTTTGTATACCTAGATGATGTGGTAATATTCGCGAAGAATCTGGGCGAGCATAATAGAAAGCTAAGGGAGGTATTTCAGCGTTTTAGAGAAAATAATTTAAAACTACAACCCGCGAAGTGTCAGTTTTTACAGAAGAAGGTAGTATACTTAGGGCATGTATGTTCAGAGAAAGGAGTAACTCCGGACAAACGGTTAGTGGAGGCAGTTCAGAACTATCCTCGACCTAAAACGGTTCGGCAGGTGCAATCGTTTCTGGGCCTGGCGAATTACTACCGTAAATTCATTCCCAATTTTTCTAGGATATTGGCTCCAATTAACAACCTTTTGAGAAAAAAGGTGAAATTCAATTGGGGGCCAGCATGTGAGGACTCTTTTAAAACCATTAAAGAGTCGCTCACGTCCTCTCCCGTGCTAGGTTATCCAGACTTCAATAAGGAATTCACGCTTATCACAGATGCTAGCGGAGAATCATTAGGTGCCGTATTAGAACAGGATGGGAAGCCTATTAGTTATGCCAGCCGCACGCTTAATCCCGCTGAGAGAAATTACTCCACCACGGAACGGGAAATGCTTGCTATTGTTTGGGCGGTACGAAATTATAAATGTTACCTTCTGGGTAGGCATTTTAAAATTAAAACAGATCATCAGCCGCTCCGAGGGATTTTTAAGGTAAGGGATACCACCTCACGCATGGTACGATTCCACCAGAAATTATCTGAGTATGATTTCGAGATTATCTACCAGAAGGGAAAGGAGAACGGTAATGCGGACGCCCTGAGCAGGATACCCCAGCCAGTGGAAGGCACCAGCCAAGAGAAAGAATCTCTCTGTCTTGCGGTTACACGATCACAAGCCAAGAAGCAGGAGGCAGAGGCTGAAGAGAAAAAAAACCCAGATCCCGAGAGTGAATGGGAAGATATTGAGGAGGCCAAGAGAATGGTAGGAAGAACGCTACACAGTCCAACACCCCAACAGGTAACCGACCCGGGGGATATTCAGGTAATATTGAAGGATTATCATGATTCCCGATTTGGAGGACATTTCGGCGGAAACAAAACATTAAACAGGGTGAAACGCTTCTATCACTGGAAAGGAATGAAGAATGATATAGCGAAATATATCCGCAAATGTAGGCAATGTCAAAGAAATAAGCATTCTAGAGCCATTAAAATGCCATTGGTCATAACAGAAGTGTCGGAAAAGCCATTCGATAAGGTATACGTTGACCTCGTGGGGCCATTACCTACAAGCCATAATGGCAACAAATATATACTGTCTATGATGGATGACATGACGCGATTTGTGGATTTCGTGGCGGTACCTGACCAGGAAGCCAACACGGTAGCACGAGCACTATTTGATCAAATACTGAGCCGATATACGATTCCCAAGCAACTAGTGACTGATCAAGGGAGTAATTTTACGGGTGAAGTCATGAAATCCTTATGCAAATTGTTAAAGATCAAGAAATTGCAGACTACCGCCTACCACCCGCAGTCAAACGCCGTAGAGCGACAGCATTCGAGCTTGGCCAACTATCTGAGGAGTTTTGTGGATGTAGAGCCCAGGAACTGGGATGAATTAATAAGAACTGCGGCACACGCGTACAACAACACCGTACATACGGGCACTAAGCTTACGCCCATGGAGACTCTGTTTGGGTTTGTGTCAGAAATCCCAAGCAATTTGATGCGAAAACCAGAACCACTTTATAACGCCGATAGATATCATTCTGTGCTGCGATTCAAGTTTCAGAAGTCTTTTGAATTAGCACGGAATAATTTACGGCAGAATAAGGAGAAGGCGAAAAAGTACTACGATAAGTCGTCTAGAGGTCAACTTTTTCATGTGGGAGATAAGGTTCTGGTTAGGGACTTAGCTAGGGTGGGGAAATTGTCAGCTATTTTTAAGGGACCCTACGAAGTGATATACATACACAACCCTGAAAACCTAACAATACTCCAAGGGCGGAAGTTGAAGCGAATTCATGTTAATAGGCTGAAGAAGTTTGAACAATGATTGAGTCACAGTTCGTACGTGTAGTTACATAGATACTGATCTTTTCGAATTTCCCAATGACCAATTTCACGTGTAAAGTTCTCTGCAAACTGTTTAGACCTTACACCGTCCTGCCAAGTCAATGTACTAATCGTTTTTGCATTTCAGAAAAAAAAACTAAAACTAAAAGAAGGACGCAGAAACCGCGAGCCGAGGAAGAGGCTTACTGGAAAGAAAGAAAGAAGACAAGATAAACTTTTCATTTCTGTGGAAAGGGTAAGATAAAAAGGTAAAAAAAAAAGAGGAAGAATTAAATAAAAAAGATAGAAGGAAGATAATAAAGAGTATAGGTTAAAAAAAAAATATACATAAATAAAAGAAAACCATTTGAGAAGCAAGTTTTTTTTTTGTTAATCTACTATAAGTATAGGAAGGTTGCCCGTTTAAAATAGGTTAGTTAAGTATAGGGAAGTGCAACAGAATGAAGGCGATCGCGATAGTGTTGGTAGTCCTGGTAGTAGGCTCGACGATCGGCGTAGAACAGAGCGGCTATAGTATGAAGGAGATAGCAGAGTCTGGAGTTCTTTTCGAATACCTGGGAAAGACACACTTCTACACCCGGCATTGGACTATCCTGTCTACGTTGCAGATGCCAGATTTATCAGATGATTTGAAGTTCGCCGTCAATTGCAGCAGCCTGGTGGCAGGTCTTTGTACCGAAATTATACATACTGGAGTAAGAGCAAGATGTAAGGTAGCAGTGAGGGAAATTGACGGCTGGGTCAGTCAAATTAAGCAGCAGGAGGAGGAATTAGCACATCACACCCATACTGGAGCTTCCTCAAGAAGAAAACGATCCTTTTTCGATGGGGTAGGTGCCGTATCCAAAACACTTTTTGGAACGATGGATCATGAGGATTCGATAAAAATCTACGCTGCACTTGATGATCTCAATGAAAAAGAGAATCGTACCTTCAGCCTTCTAGAAGACCAGATTACCCTTGTGAAGTCAACGTTCGACCTGTTTAATTCATCACGAGTAAGGGCAGAGGCGGAGCGAGAGCAAATTCGGACCCGGATCTCTGGCATTATCACCGCGCAACGGAACACTGATGGAGAACTAGCAGTATTGCAGCGCAGAGTTGAATTAAATGAGGTTCTGACCCTTCTGACCCTCCAGCTACGCGAGATAAGTGACACGTTGAACACCATTTCGAACATTATGGTCTCGCTGAGCGTCGGGAAGTTACATCCTCTAATAGTCCACGCTCGGGAATTGACTGAAATTATGAGGAATGCCACGAAAGAACTGGACTTAAACGAGGAGTTTCAGGATTTCCAATTATTAGTTCAGATTGCTAAAGTGAAGGCCATCTTGACTAACCAACGCATCCTGGTCAGAGTAGACATTCCCCAACCCCAGAGAACTTCGTTCGACACCCACAAAATCTACACCATCCCCGCAGCAGTAGATGAAGCCGGCTACCATATGTATGACCTGGACGCAGAATTTATTTCAGCCAACAACCACGAGAGGCAATATGTCTTACTAGATGACCACCAGTACCGGAGGTGTCAGCAGCTGATCACCATGACGGCTCATACCCATTTACTGTGCCCACAGTTGAGCCCAATAATTACGGCCATTGGCGATAATTGCGTGTTAAACCTGTTTCGCAGCTTCAATGTTAAGACTAGGGCTTGTAAGGAGAAAGTCATCCCGAAATGGAGCTCTTTAACGCGAATGATGACCAGAAATCACTGGCTGTTTGTGATGGCTGAAAAAACAAAGCTGGAGGTCAACTGCCGCAATTCACCGACCAAAATAGGAGAGCTCTCATCGATAGGAGTTTTGGACATAAAGGAACGCTGTCATCTGCAGATTGGAGATCTACTTATAACCTCTGAAGACGATGCTCACAGAAATGTAACTCTCTTTCAGCCCGCACCTTCAGAACTACCTAAATGGGAAAACATAGCGACACCAACAGGTTCAAGGAATCCCGAACATCCAAAGGGACAAACAGGAGAGCTAAAACTTCTAGCGGCAGGTAATTTCAATCAAGCCTGGAAGGATCATGCTGAGAAGATAGCCAAGGTTCAGAGCGCCATCAAGGCCGAAGAAGTTCACAGGCAGCAGAATCATCCGCACCAGATCTATTTAGCAGCCACGTCTTTGACCGGGCTGTTAAGCATCGTCAGCTTGACTCTAGTAGCAGTAATGATGTTCCATGTAAGACGCTGGAAACGTCAGCAAGGACGAGTGAGTACTGGCAGAGTATCAATACTACCTACTATCCAGACATCCATTAAACATCCCAGACCAACCTCAACAGAGCCGAACAAAGAAGGGACTGACAGTATAGAGTTAGTCATGCCAACAGCAGCAAACTTGCCAACTGGAAGCTTGCCGACCGTCGTGGGAAAACATCTCGTCCGGTTAGAGTAGCTATAAAGTATTTTAATCCCCTTGATTTAATAGGCACGGGCAATCGTTAGATAAGGATAAAGGGGTATTATGGCTAATAATTGTAATAACTGTAATTGTATTGGTTAGGATTGTAAAAATTGTAATTATGGTAGAAAAGAATTTTGTTATGGCAGTATTTTTGTATTCTGGTTGCGGTAATTGAGTGTATAAGAAGAACGGTATTTTTGATAGTTGATAAGAGTATGCATGTAAACTAATTAATCATCTTTGTTAATAATAAAATTTTTAAGTTTAGAAAGAAGTATATAATAGAGATAATTAACTTATTAGGATAGGAAATATGTAAAAGAAAAAAGCAGAGTAAGTTAAATAATTTGAAAAACAAATGGTAAGAAATGAAATGTAAAAGATTTAAAGATGAGATGTAAATAGAAATATTAAATATGAGAAGAAAAAGAGAAATGAAATGTGGTAATAAAATAAAAATGGAAATTGAATGTGAAATCACGAAAAATGAAACAATGTAAAGGCAAATAAGAAAATTTAGATAGCAAACATTGTAAAGAAAAGAAACATACTATAAAGTAATTGAAGGAAATGTAAAAAAAAAAAAAATGATGTATAAAAAAAATAAAAAAAATAGAAGAATAGAACAGAAATTGTAAGTATACCGAACCATAGCTATAAAAATTGTTTAGATCATAGTGAATATTGTCCCTTAGTTTTTGTATAAATTAGTTAAGTTATATATTGTAACCTAACTGAGCACCCCGATCTGATTCCTCTTGGGAATCAGTTTTTCTCAGGGGGGAGGAATGTCGTGACCCAATATTCAATTGGTGAAATTGTGACATCACGACTCGAGCTAGCAGCAAATGCACAAGTAATTAAACGATTTGCAATAACTAAGCATTTTACTTCGCACAGTAAAATGCTTGGCGATTGCGAATTGTTTACTTGTAAACTGTCGCATCCACTGCTGTATGTAACTGGGTATTGAGTCATGGTTAAGTAATTCACTTCGCATAGTGAAATACTCAGCTGGGCTCACTGTTTGTTTACATACAGTATTGGGGGCTCCCGCTGTCGGCAGTGATTAGCGTAATACTTTGTAATTATGATTGCAAGGTATTGCGCTGGTCACTGGGTCAAAGTCGCTTCCGCCTGGTTGAATGGGGGTAAGCACGGTTTTTGATAGATCGGGTTGCGTAGTTAGAAGTTAGTTTAGTTTAATAAAAGATACGGTTCGGTGTTCAATTAGTTGAGTTAAGATTCTGAAGCTCGATCGCGAGTAACTGTTTTGTAAAGTCAAGTAAAGTCAGTAAATAAAGTTTTAACTTAGAATTACGCGAGTGTTTTTATTGGAGTGCTTATGGGACACGACAACAGTAAAAAATTATTTTTTGAAAAATTTACTATAGAAAAGGCAATCCTCGGCGTATTTAAAATGTGCGACAGTAAAAAATTATTTTTTGAAAAATTTACTATAGAAAAGGCAATCCTCGGCGTATTTAAAATTTGCGACAGTAAAAAATTAGTTTTTGAAAAATTTACTATAGAAAAGGCAATCCTCGGCATATTTAAAATTTGCGACAGTAAAAAATTATTTTTTGAAAAATTTACTATAGAAAAGGCAATCCTCGGCGTATTTAAAATTTGCGACAGTAAAAAATTATTTTTTGAAAAATTTACTATAGAAAAGGCAATCCTCGGCGTATTTAAAATTTGCGACAGTAAAAATTTATTTTTTGACAAATTCACTATAGAAAAGGTAATCCTCGGCGTATTTAAAATTTGCGACAGTAAAAAATTATTTTTTGAAAAATTTGCTATAGAAAAGGCAATCCTCGGCGTATTTAAAATTTGCGACAGTAAAAATTTATTTTTTGACAAATTCACTATAGAAAAGGCAATCCTCGGCGTATTAAAAATTTGCGACAGTAAAAAATTATTTTTTGAAAAATTTACTATAGAAAAGGCAATCCTCGGCGTATTTAAAATTTGCGACAGTAAAAAATTATTTTTTGAAAAATTTACTATAGAAAAGGCAATCCTCGGCGTATTTAAAATTTGCGACAGTAAAAAATTATTTTTTGAAAAATTTACTATAGAAAAGGCAATCCTCGGCGTATTTAAAATTTGCGACAGTAAAAAATTATTTTTTGAAAAATTTACTATAGAAAAGGCAATCCTCGGCGTATTTAAAATTTGCGACAGTAAAAAATTATTTTTTGAAAAATTTACTATAGAAAAGGCAATCCTCGGCGTATTTAAAATTTGCGACAGTAAAAAATTATTTTTTGAAAAATTTAATATAGAAAAGGCAATCCTCGGCGTATTTAAAATTTGCGACAGTAAAAAATTATTTTTTGAAAAATTTACTATAGAAAAGGCAATCCTCGGCGTATTTAAAATTTGCGACAGTAAAAAATTATTTTTTGAAAAATTTACTATAGAAAAGGCAATCCTCGGCGTATTTAAAATTTGCGACAGTAAAAAATTATTTTTTGACAAATTCACTATAGAAAAGGCAATCCTCGGCGTATTTAAAATTTGCGACCGTAAAAAATAATTTTTTGAGAAATTTACTATTGAAAAGGCAATCTTCGGCGTATTTAAAATTTGCGACAGTAAAAAATTATTTTTTGAAAAATTTACTATAGAAAAGGCAATCCTCGGCGTATTTAAAATTTGCGACACTAAAAATTTATTTTTTGACAAATTCACTATAGAAAAGGCAATCCTCGGCGTATTTAAAATTTGCGACAGTAAAAAATTATTTTTTGAAAAATTTACTATAGAAAAGGCAATCCTCGGCGTATTTAAAATTTGCGACAGTAAAAAATTATTTTTTGAAAAATTTACTATAGAAAAGGCAATCCTCGGCGTATTTAAAATTTGCGACAGTAAAAAATTATTTTTTGAAAAATTTACTATAGAAAAGGCAATCCTCGGCGTATTTAAAATTTGCGACAGTTTTGAAAAATTTACTATAGAAAAGGCAATCCTCGGCGTATTTAAAATTTGCGACAGTAAAAATTTATTTTTTGACAAATTCACTATAGAAAAGGCAATCCTCGGCGTATGAAAAATTTGCGACCGTAAAAAATAATTTTTTGAGAAATTTACTATAGAAAAGGCAATCCTCGACGTATTTAAAATTTGCGACAGTAAAAAATTATTTTTTGAAAAATTTACTATAGAAAAGGCAATCTTCGGCGTATTTAAAATTTGCGACAGTAAAAAATTATTTTTTGATAAATTTTCTATAGAAAAGGCAATCCTCGGCGTATTTAAAATTTGCGACAGTAAAAATTTATTTTTTGACAAATTCACTATAGGAAAGGCAATCCTCGGCGTATTTAAAATTTGCGACCGTAAAAAATAATTTTTTGATAAATTTACTATAGAAAAGTGAATCCTCGACGTATTTAAAATTTGCGACAGTAAAAAATTATTTTTTGAAAAATTTACTATAGAAAAGGCAATCCTCGGCGTATTTAAAATTTGCGACAGTAAAAAATTATTTTTTGAAAAATTTAATATAGAAAAGGCAATCCTCGGCGTATTTAAAATTTGCGACAGTAAAAAATTATTTTTTGAAAAATTTACTATAGAAAAGGCAATCCTCGGCGTATTTAAAATTTGCGACAGTAAAAAATTATTTTTTGAAAAATTTAATATAGAAAAGGCAATCCTCGGCGTATTTAAAATTTGCGACAGTAAAAAATAATTTTTTGATAAATTTACTATAGAAAAGTCAATACTCGACGTATTTAAAATTTGCGACAGTAAAAAATTATTTTTTGAAAAATTTACTATAGAAAAGGCAATCCTCGGCGTATTTAAAATTTGCGACAGTAAAAAATTATTTTTTGAAAAATTTACTATAGAAAAGGCAATCCTCGGCGTATTTAAAACTTGCGACAGTAAAAAATTATTTTTTGAAAAATTTAATATAGAAAAGGCAATCCTCGGCGTATTTAAAATTTGCGACAGTAAAAATTTATTTTTTGATAAATTCACTATAGAAAAGGCAATCCTCGGCGTATTAAAAATTTGCGACCGTAAAAAATAATTTTTTGAGAAATTTAGTATAGAAAAGCCAATCCTCGACGTATTAGCGTCAGTAAAAAATTATTTTTTGAAAAATTTACTATAGAAAGGGCAATTCTCGGCGCATTTAAAATTTGCGACAGTAAAAAATTATTTTTTGAAAAATTTACTATAGAAAAGGCAATCCTCGGCGTATTTAAAATTTGCGACAGTAAAAAATTATTTTTTGAAAACTTTACTATAGAAAAGGCAATCCTCGGCGTATTTAAAATTTGCGACAGTAAAAAATTATTTTTTGAAAAATTTACTATAGAAAAGGCAATCCTCGGCATATTTAAAATTTGCGACAGTAAAAAATTATTTTTTGAAAAATTTACTATAGAAAGGGCAATTCTCGGCGCATTTAAAATTTGCGACAGTAAAAAATTATTTTTTGAAAAATTTACTATAGAAAAGGCAATCCTCGGCGTATTTAAAATTTGCGACAGTAAAAAATTATTTTTTGAAAACTTTACTATAGAAAAGGCAATCCTCGGCGTATTTAAAATTTGCGACAGTAAAAAATTATTTTTTGAAAAATTTACTATAGAAAAGGCAATCCTCGGCGTATTTAAAATTTGCGACAGTAAAAAATTATTTTTTGAAAACTTTACTATAGAAAAGGCAATCCTCGGCGTATTTAAAATTTGCGACAGTAAAAAATTATTTTTTGAAAAATTTACTATAGAAAAGGCAATCCTCGGCATATTTAAAATTTGCGACAGTAAAAAATTATTTTTTGAAAAATTTACTATAGAAAAGGCAATCCTCGGCGTATTTAAAATTTGCGACAGTAAAAATTTATTTTTTGACAAATTCACTATAGAAAAGGTAATCCTCGGCGTATTTAAAATTTGCGACAGTAAAAAATTATTTTTTGAAAAATTTGCTATAGAAAAGGCAATCCTCGGCGTATTTAAAATTTGCGACAGTAAAAATTTATTTTTTGACAAATTCACTATAGAAAAGGCAATCCTCGGCGTATTAAAAATTTGCGACAGTAAAAAATTATTTTTTGAAAAATTTACTATAGAAAAGGCAATCCTCGGCGTATTTAAAATTTGCGACAGTAAAAAATTATTTTTTGAAAAATTTACTATAGAAAAGGCAATCCTCGGCGTATTTAAAATTTGCGACAGTAAAAAATTATTTTTTGAAAAATTTACTATAGAAAAGGCAATCCTCGGCGTATTTAAAATTTGCGACAGTAAAAAATTATTTTTTGAAAAATTTAATATAGAAAAGGCAATCCTCGGCGTATTTAAAATTTGCGACAGTAAAAAATTATTTTTTGATAAATTTACTATAGAAAAGGCAATCCTCGGCGTATTTAAAATTTGCGACAGTAAAAATTTATTTTTTGACAAATTCATTATAGGAAAGGCAATCCTCGGCGTATTTAAAATTTGCGACCGTAAAAAATAATTTTTTGATAAATTTACTATAGAAAAGTGAATCCTCGACGTATTTAAAATTTGCGACAGTAAAAAATTATTTTTTGAAAAATTTACTATAGAAAAGGCAATCCTCGGCGTATTTAAAATTTGCGACAGTAAAAAATTATTTTTTGAAAAATTTACTATAGAAAAGGCAATTCTCGGCGTATTTAAAATTTGCGACAGTAAAAAATTATTTTTTGAAAAATTTACTATAGAAAAGGCAATCCTCGGCGTATTTAAAATTTGCGACAGTAAAAAATTATTTTTTGAAAAATTTACTATAGAAAAGGCAATCCTCGGCGTATTTAAAATTTGCGACAGTAAAAAATTATTTTTTGAAAAATTTACTATAGAAAAGGCAATCCTCGGCATATTTAAAATTTGCGACAGTAAAAAATTATTTTTTGACAAATTCACTATAGAAAAGGCAATCCTCGGCGTATTTAAAATTTGCGACCGTAAAAAATAATTTTTTGAGAAATTTACTATTGAAAAGGCAATCTTCGGCGTATTTAAAATTTGCGACAGTAAAAAATTATTTTTTGAAAAATTTACTATAGAAAAGGCAATCCTCGGCGTATTTAAAATTTGCGACACTAAAAATTTATTTTTTGACAAATTCACTATAGAAAAGGCAATCCTCGGCGTATTTAAAATTTGCGACAGTAAAAAATTATTTTTTGAAAAATTTACTATAGAAAAGGCAATCCTCGGCGTATTTAAAATTTGCGACAGTAAAAAATTATTTTTTGAAAAATTTACTATAGAAAAGGCAATCCTCGGCGTATTTAAAATTTGCGACAGTAAAAAATTATTTTTTGAAAAATTTACTATAGAAAAGGCAATCCTCGGCGTATTTAAAATTTGCGACAGTTTTGAAAAATTTACTATAGAAAAGGCAATCCTCGGCGTATTTAAAATTTGCGACAGTAAAAATTTATTTTTTGACAAATTCACTATAGAAAAGGCAATCCTCGGCGTATGAAAAATTTGCGACCGTAAAAAATAATTTTTTGAGAAATTTACTATAGAAAAGGCAATCCTCGACGTATTTAAAATTTGCGACAGTAAAAAATTATTTTTTGAAAAATTTACTATAGAAAAGGCAATCTTCGGCGTATTTAAAATTTGCGACAGTAAAAAATTATTTTTTGATAAATTTTCTATAGAAAAGGCAATCCTCGGCGTATTTAAAATTTGCGACAGTAAAAATTTATTTTTTGACAAATTCACTATAGGAAAGGCAATCCTCGGCGTATTTAAAATTTGCGACCGTAAAAAATAATTTTTTGATAAATTTACTATAGAAAAGTGAATCCTCGACGTATTTAAAATTTGCGACAGTAAAAAATTATTTTTTGAAAAATTTACTATAGAAAAGGCAATCCTCGGCGTATTTAAAATTTGCGACAGTAAAAAATTATTTTTTGAAAAATTTAATATAGAAAAGGCAATCCTCGGCGTATTTAAAATTTGCGACAGTAAAAAATTATTTTTTGAAAAATTTACTATAGAAAAGGCAATCCTCGGCGTATTTAAAATTTGCGACAGTAAAAAATTATTTTTTGAAAAATTTAATATAGAAAAGGCAATCCTCGGCGTATTTAAAATTTGCGACAGTAAAAAATAATTTTTTGATAAATTTACTATAGAAAAGTCAATACTCGACGTATTTAAAATTTGCGACAGTAAAAAATTATTTTTTGAAAAATTTACTATAGAAAAGGCAATCCTCGGCGTATTTAAAATTTGCGACAGTAAAAAATTATTTTTTGAAAAATTTACTATATAAAAGGCAATCCTCGGCGTATTTAAAATTTGCGACAGTAAAAAATTATTTTTTGAAAAATTTAATATAGAAAAGGCAATCCTCGGCGTATTTAAAATTTGCGACAGTAAAAATTTATTTTTTGATAAATTCACTATAGAAAAGGCAATCCTCGGCGTATTAAAAATTTGCGACCGTAAAAAATAATTTTTTGAGAAATTTAGTATAGAAAAGCCAATCCTCGACGTATTAGCGTCAGTAAAAAATTATTTTTTGAAAAATTTACTATAGAAAGGGCAATTCTCGGCGCATTTAAAATTTGCGACAGTAAAAAATTATTTTTTGAAAAATTTACTATAGAAAAGGCAATCCTCGGCGTATTTAAAATTTGCGACAGTAAAAAATTATTTTTTGAAAACTTTACTATAGAAAAGGCAATCCTCGGCGTATTTAAAATTTGCGACAGTAAAAAATTATTTTTTGAAAAATTTACTATAGAAAAGGCAATCCTCGGCATATTTAAAATTTGCGACAGTAAAAAATTATTTTTTGAAAAATTTACTATAGAAAAGGCAATCCTCGGCGTATTTAAAATTTGCGACAGTAAAAATTTATTTTTTGACAAATTCACTATAGAAAAGGCAATCCTCGGCGTATTAAAAATTTGCGACCGTAAAAAATAATTTTTTGATAAATTTACTATAGAAAAGTCAATCCTCGACGTATTTAAAATTTGCGACAGTAAAAAATTATTTTTTGAAAAATTTACTATAGAAAAGGCAATCCTCGGCGTATTTAAAATTTGCGACAGTAAAAAATTATTTTTTGAAAAATTTACTATAGAAAAGGCAATCCTCGGCGTATTTAAAATTTGCGACAGTAAAAAATTATTTTTCGAAAAATTTACTATAGAAAAGGCAATCCTCGGCGTATTTAAAATTTGCGACAGTAAAAAATTATTTTTTGAAAAATTTAATATAGAAAAGGCAATCCTCGGCGTATTTAAAATTTGCGACAGTAAAAAATTATTTTTTGATAAATTTACTATAGAAAAGGCAATCCTCGGCGTATTTAAAATTTGCGACAGTAAAAATTTATTTTTTGACAAATTCACTATAGGAAAGGCAATCCTCGGCGTATTTAAAATTTGCGACCGTAAAAAATAATTTTCTGATAAATTTGCTATAGAAAAGTGAATCCTCGACGTATTTAAAATTTGCGACAGTAAAAAATTATTTTTTGAAAAATTTACTATAGAAAAGGCAATCCTCGGCGTATTTAAAATTTGCGACAGTAAAAAATTATTTTTTGAAAAATTTACTATAGAAAAGGCAATCCTCGGCGTATTTAAAATTTGCGACAGCAAAAAATTATTTTTTGAAAAATTTACTATAGAAAAGGCAATCCTCGGCGTATTTAAAATTTGCGACAGTAAAAAATTATTTTTTGAAAAATTTACTATAGAAAAGGCAATCCTCGGCGTATTTAAAATTTGCGACAGTAAAAAATTATTTTTTGAAAAATTTAATATAGAAAAGGCAATCCTCGGCGTATTTAAAATTTGCGACAGTAAAAATTTATTTTTTGATAAATTCACTATAGAAAAGGCAATCCTCGGCGTATTAAAAATTTGCGACCGTAAAAAATAATTTTTTGAGAAATTTAGTATAGAAAAGCCAATCCTCGACGTATTAGCGTCAGTAAAAAATTATTTTTTGAAAAATTTACTATAGAAAGGGCAATTCTCGGCGCATTTAAAATTTGCGACAGTAAAAAATTATTTTTTGAAAAATTTACTATAGAAAAGGCAATCCTCGGCGTATTTAAAATTTGCGACAGTAAAAAATTATTTTTTGAAAACTTTACTATAGAAAAGGCAATCCTCGGCGTATTTAAAATTTGCGACAGTAAAAAATTATTTTTTGAAAAATTTACTATAGAAAAGGCAATCCTCGGCGTATTTAAAATTTGCGACAGTAAAAAATTATTTTTTGAAAAATTTAATATAGAAAAGGCAATCCTCGGCGTATTTAAAATTTGCGACAGTAAAAAATAATTTTTTGATAAATTTACTATAGAAAAGTCAATACTCGACGTATTTAAAATTTGCGACAGTAAAAAATTATTTTTTGAAAAATTTACTATAGAAAAGGCAATCCTCGGCGTATTTAAAATTTGCGACAGTAAAAAATTATTTTTTGAAAAATTTAATATAGAAAAGGCAATCCTCGGCGTATTTAAAATTTGCGACAGTAAAAAATTATTTTTTGAAAAATTTACTATAGAAAAGGCAATCCTCGGCGTATTTAAAATTTGCGACAGTAAAAAATTATTTTTTGAAAAATTTAATATAGAAAAGGCAATCCTCGGCGTATTTAAAATTTGCGACAGTAAAAAATAATTTTTTGATAAATTTACTATAGAAAAGTCAATACTCGACGTATTTAAAATTTGCGACAGTAAAAAATTATTTTTTGAAAAATTTACTATAGAAAAGGCAATCCTCGGCGTATTTAAAATTTGCGACAGTAAAAAATTATTTTTTGAAAAATTTACTATAGAAAAGGCAATCCTCGGCGTATTTAAAATTTGCGACAGTAAAAAATTATTTTTTGAAAAATTTAATATAGAAAAGGCAATCCTCGGCGTATTTAAAATTTGCGACAGTAAAAATTTATTTTTTGATAAATTCACTATAGAAAAGGCAATCCTCGGCGTATTAAAAATTTGCGACCGTAAAAAATAATTTTTTGAGAAATTTAGTATAGAAAAGCCAATCCTCGACGTATTAGCGTCAGTAAAAAATTATTTTTTGAAAAATTTACTATAGAAAGGGCAATTCTCGGCGCTTTTAAAATTTGCGACAGTAAAAAATTATTTTTTGAAAAATTTACTATAGAAAAGGCAATCCTCGGCGTATTTAAAATTTGCGACAGTAAAAAATTATTTTTTGAAAACTTTACTATAGAAAAGGCAATCCTCGGCGTATTTAAAATTTGCGACAATAAAAAATTATTTTTTGAAAAATTTACTATAGAAAAGGCAATCCTCGGCATATTTAAAATTTGCGACAGTAAAAAATTATTTTTTGAAAAATTTACTATAGAAAAGGCAATCCTCGGCGTATTTAAAATTTGCGACAGTAAAAATTTATTTTTTGACAAATTCACTATAGAAAAGGCAATCCTCGGCGTATTAAAAATTTGCGACCGTAACAAATAATTTTTTGATAAATTTACTATAGAAAAGTCAATCCTCGACGTATTTAAAATTTGCGACAGTAAAAAATTATTTTTTGAAAAATTTACTATAGAAAAGGCAATCCTCGGCGTATTTAAAATTTGCGACAGTAAAAAATTATTTTTTGAAAAATTTACTATAGAAAAGGCAATCCTCGGCGTATTTAAAATTTGCGACAGTAAAAAATTATTTTTTGAAAAATTTACTATAGAAAAGGCAATCCTCGGCGTATTTAAAATTTGCGACAGTAAAAAATTATTTTTTGAAAAATTTAATATAGAAAAGGCAATCCTCGGCGTATTTAAAATTTGCGACAGTAAAAAATTATTTTTTGATAAATTTACTATAGAAAAGGCGATCCTCGGCGTATTTAAAATTTGCGACAGTAAAAATTTATTTTTTGACAAATTCACTATAGGAAAGGCAATCCTCGGCGTATTTAAAATTTGCGACCGTAAAAAATAATTTTCTGATAAATTTACTATAGAAAAGTGAATCCTCGACGTATTTAAAATTTGCGACCGTAAAAAATTATTTTTTGAAAAATTTACTATAGAAAAGGCAATCCTCGGCGTATTTAAAATTTGCGACAGTAAAAAATTATTTTTTGAAAAATTTACTATAGAAAAGGCAATCCTCGGCGTATTTAAAATTTGCGACAGCAAAAAATTATTTTTTGAAAAATTTACTATAGAAAAGGCAATCCTCGGCGTATTTAAAATTTGCGACAGTAAAAAATTATTTTTTGAAAAATTTAATATAGAAAAGGCAATCCTCGGCGTATTTAAAATTTGCGACAGTAAAACTTTAGTTTTTGACAAATTCACTATAGAAAAGGCAATCCTCGGCGTATTAAAAATTTGCGACCGTAAAAAATAATTTTTTGAGAAATTTAGTATAGAAAAGGCAATCCTCGACGTATTTAAAATTTGCGACAGTAAAAAATTATTTTTTGAAAAATTTACTATAGAAAGGGCAATTCTCGGCTTATTTAAAATTTGCGACAGTAAAAAATTATTTTTTGAAAAATTTACTATAGAAAAGGCAATCCTCGGCGTATTTAAAATTTGCGACAGTAAAAAATTATTTTTTGAAAAATTTACTATAGAAAAGGCAATCCTGGGCGTATTTAAAATTTGCGACAGTAAAAAATTAGTTTTTGAAAAATTTACTATAGACAAGGCAATCCTCGGCATATTTAAAATTTGCGACAGTAAAAAATTATTTTTTGAAAAATTTACTATAGAAAAGGCAATCCTCGGCGTATTTAAAATTTGCGACAGTAAAAAATTATTTTTTGAAAAATTTACTATAGAAAAGGCAATCCTCGGCGTATTTAAAATTTGCCACAGTAAAAATTTATTTTTTGACAAATTCACTATAGAAAAGGTAATCCTCGGCGTATTTAAAATTTGCGACAGTAAAAAATTATTTTTTGAAAAATTTGCTATAGAAAAGGCAATCCTCGTCGTATTTAAAATTTGCGACAGTAAAAATTTATTTTTTGACAAATTCACTATAGAAAAGGCAATCCTCGGCGTATTAAAAATTTGCGACCGTAAAAAATAATTTTTTGATAAATTTACTATAGAAAAGTCAATCCTCGACGTATTTAAAATTTGCGACAGTAAAAAATTATTTTTTGAAAAATTTACTATAGAAAAGGCAATCCTCGGCGTATTTAAAATTTGCGACAGTAAAAAATTATTTTTTGAAAAATTTACTATAGAAAAGGCAATCCTCGGCGTATTTAAAATTTGCGACAGTAAAAAATTATTTTTTGAAAAATTTACTATAGAAAAGGCAATCCTCGGCGTATTTAAAATTTGCGACAGTAAAAAATTATTTTTTGAAAAATTTAATATAGAAAAGGCAATCCTCGGCGTATTTAAAATTTGCGACAGTAAAAAATTATTTTTTGATAAATTTACTATAGAAAAGGCAATCCTCGGCGTATTTAAAATTGGCGACAGTAAAAATTTATTTTTTGACAAATTCATTATAGGAAAGGCAATCCTCGGCGTATTTAAAATTTGCGACCGTAAAAAATAATTTTTTGATAAATTTACTATAGAAAAGTGAATCCTCGACGTATTTAAAATTTGCGACAGTAAAAAATTATTTTTTGAAAAATTTACTATAGAAAAGGCAATCCTCGGCGTATTTAAAATTTGCGACAGTAAAAAATTATTTTTTGAAAAATTTACTATAGAAAAGGCAATCCTCGGCGTATTTAAAATTTGCGACAGTAAAAAATTATTTTTTGAAAAATTTACTATAGAAAAGGCAATCCTCGGCGTATTTAAAATTTGCGACAGTAAAAAATTATTTTTTGAAAAATTTACTATAGAAAAGGCAATCCTCGGCGTATTTAAAATTTGCGACAGTAAAAAATTATTTTTTGAAAAATTTACTATAGAAAAGGCAATCCTCGGCGTATTTAAAATTTGCGACAGTAAAAAATTATTTTTTGACAAATTCACTATAGAAAAGGCAATCCTCGGCGTATTTAAAATTTGCGACCGTAAAAAATAATTTTTTGAGAAATTTACTATTGAAAAGGCAATCCTCGGCGTATTTAAAATTTGCGACAGTAAAAAATTATTTTTTGAAAAATTTACTATAGAAAAGGCAATCCTCGGCGTATTTAAAATTTGCGACACTAAAAATTTATTTTTTGACAAATTCACTATAGGAAAGGCAATCCTCGGCGTATTTAAAATTTGCGACCGTAAAAAATAATTTTCTGATAAATTTACTATAGAAAAGTGAATCCTCGACGTATTTAAAATTTGCGACCGTAAAAAATTATTTTTTGAAAAATTTACTATAGAAAAGGCAATCCTCGGCGTATTTAAAATTTGCGACAGTAAAAAATTATTTTTTGAAAAATTTACTATAGAAAAGGCAATCCTCGGCGTATTTAAAATTTGCGACAGCAAAAAATTATTTTTTGAAAAATTTACTATAGAAAAGGCAATCCTCGGCGTATTTAAAATTTGCGACAGTAAAAAATTATTTTTTGAAAAATTTACTATAGAAAAGGCAATCCTCGGCGTATTTAAAATTTGCGACAGTAAAAAATTATTTTTTGAAAAATTTAATATAGAAAAGGCAATCCTCGGCGTATTTAAAATTTGCGACAGTAAAACTTTAGTTTTTGACAAATTCACTATAGAAAAGGCAATCCTCGGCGTATTAAAAATTTGCGACCGTAAAAAATAATTTTTTGAGAAATTTAGTATAGAAAAGGCAATCCTCGACGTATTTAAAATTTGCGACAGTAAAAAATTATTTTTTGAAAAATTTACTATAGAAAGGGCAATTCTCGGCTTATTTAAAATTTGCGACAGTAAAAAATTATTTTTTGAAAAATTTACTATAGAAAAGGCAATCCTCGGCGTATTTAAAATTTGCGACAGTAAAAAATTATTTTTTGAAAAATTTACTATAGAAAAGGCAATCCTGGGCGTATTTAAAATTTGCGACAGTAAAAAATTAGTTTTTGAAAAATTTACTATAGACAAGGCAATCCTCGGCATATTTAAAATTTGCGACAGTAAAAAGTTATTTTTTGAAAAATTTACTATAGAAAAGGCAATCCTCGGCGTATTTAAAATTTGCGACAGTAAAAAATTATTTTTTGAAAAATTTACTATAGAAAAGGCAATCCTCGGCGTATTTAAAATTTGCGACAGTAAAAATTTATTTTTTGACAAATTCACTATAGAAAAGGTAATCCTCGGCGTATTTAAAATTTGCGACAGTAAAAAATTATTTTTTGAAAAATTTGCTATAGAAAAGGCAATCCTCGGCGTATTTAAAATTTGCGACAGTAAAAATTTATTTTTTGACAAATTCACTATAGAAAAGGCAATCCTCGGCGTATTAAAAATTTGCGACCGTAAAAAATAATTTTTTGATAAATTTACTATAGAAAAGTCAATCCTCGACGTATTTAAAATTTGCGACAGTAAAAAATTATTTTTTGAAAAATTTACTATAGAAAAGGCAATCCTCGGCGTATTTAAAATTTGCGACAGTAAAAAATTATTTTTTGAAAAATTTACTATAGAAAAGGCAATCCTCGGCGTATTTAAAATTTGCGACATTAAAAAATTATTTTTTGAAAAATTTACTATAGAAAAGGCAATCCTCGGCGTATTTAAAATTTGCGACAGTAAAAAATTATTTTTTGAAAAATTTAATATAGAAAAGGCAATCCTCGGCGTATTTTAAATTTGCGACAGTAAAAAATTATTTTTTGATAAATTTACTATAGAAAAGGCAATCCTCGGCGTATTTAAAATTTGCGACAGTAAAAATTTATTTTTTGACAAATTCATTATAGGAAAGGCAATCCTCGGCGTATTTAAAATTTGCGACCGTAAAAAATAATTTTTTGATAAATTTACTATAGAAAAGTGAATCCTCGACGTATTTAAAATTTGCGACAGTAAAAAATTATTTTTTGAAAAATTTACTATAGAAAAGGCAATCCTCGGCGTATTTAAAATTTGCGACAGTAAAAAATTATTTTTTGAAAAATTTACTATAGAAAAGGCAATCCTCGGCGTATTTAAAATTTGCGACAGTAAAAAATTATTTTTTGAAAAATTTACTATAGAAAAGGCAATCCTCGGCGTATTTAAAATTTGCGACAGTAAAAAATTATTTTTTGAAAAATTTACTATAGAAAAGGCAATCCTCGGCGTATTTAAAATTTGCGACAGTAAAAAATTATTTTTTGAAAAATTTACTATAGAAAAGGCAATCCTCGGCGTATTTAAAATTTGCGACAGTAAAAAATTATTTTTTGACAAATTCACTATAGAAAAGGCAATCCTCGGCGTATTTAAAATTTGCGACCGTAAAAAATAATTTTTTGAGAAATTTACTATTGAAAAGGCAATCCTCGGCGTATTTAAAATTTGCGACAGTAAAAAATTATTTTTTGAAAAATTTACTATAGAAAAGGCAATCCTCGGCGTATTTAAAATTTGCGACACTAAAAATTTATTTTTTGACAAATTCACTATAGAAAAGGCAATCCTCGGCGTATTTAAAATTTGCGACAGTAAAAAATTATTTTTTGAAAAATTTACTATAGAAAAGGCAATCCTCGGCGTATTTAAAATTTGCGACAGTAAAAAATTATTTTTTGAAAAATTTACTATAGAAAAGGCAATCCTCGGCGTATTTAAAATTTGCGACAGTAAAAAATTATTTTTTGAAAAATTTACTATAGAAAAGGCAATCCTCGGCGTATTTAAAATTTGCGACAGTTTTGAAAAATTTACTATAGAAAAGGCAATCCTCGGCGTATTTAAAACTTGCGACAGTAAAAATTTATTTTTTGACAAATTCACTATAGAAAAGGCAATCCTCGGCGTATGAAAAATTTGCGACCGTAAAAAATAATTTTTTGAGAAATTTACTATAGAAAAGGCAATCCTCGACGTATTTAAAATTTGCGACAGTAAAAAATTATTTTTTGAAAAATTTACTATAGAAAAGGCAATCTTCGGCGTATTTAAAATTTGCGACAGTAAAAAATTATTTTTTGAAAAATTTACTATAGAAAAGGCAATCCTCGGCGTATTTAAAATTTGCGACACTAAAAATTTATTTTTTGACAAATTCACTATAGAAAAGGCAATCCTCGGCGTATTTAAAATTTGCGACAGCAAAAAATTATTTTTTGAAAAATTTACTATAGAAAAGGCAATCCTCGGCGTATTTAAAATTTGCGACAGTAAAAAATTATTTTTTGAAAAATTTACTATAGAAAAGGCAATCCTCGGCGTATTTAAAATTTGCGACAGTAAAAAATTATTTTTTGAAAAATTTAATATAGAAAAGGCAATCCTCGGCGTATTTAAAATTTGCGACAGTAAAACTTTAGTTTTTGACAAATTCACTATAGAAAAGGCAATCCTCGGCGTATTAAAAATTTGCGACCGTAAAAAATAATTTTTTGAGAAATTTAGTATAGAAAAGGCAATCCTCGACGTATTTAAAATTTGCGACAGTAAAAAATTATTTTTTGAAAAATTTACTATAGAAAGGGCAATTCTCGGCTTATTTAAAATTTGCGACAGTAAAAAATTATTTTTTGAAAAATTTACTATAGAAAAGGCAATCCTCGGCGTATTTAAAATTTGCGACAGTAAAAAATTATTTTTTGAAAAATTTACTATAGAAAAGGCAATCCTGGGCGTATTTAAAATTTGCGACAGTAAAAAATTAGTTTTTGAAAAATTTACTATAGACAAGGCAATCCTCGGCATATTTAAAATTTGCGACAGTAAAAAATTATTTTTTGAAAAATTTACTATAGAAAAGGCAATCCTCGGCGTATTTAAAATTTGCGACAGTAAAAAATTATTTTTTGAAAAATTTACTATAGAAAAGGCAATCCTCGGCGTATTTAAAATTTGCGACAGTAAAAATTTATTTTTTGACAAATTCACTATAGAAAAGGTAATCCTCGGCGTATTTAAAATTTGCGACAGTAAAAAATTATTTTTTGAAAAATTTGCTATAGAAAAGGCAATCCTCGGCGTATTTAAAATTTGCGACAGTAAAAATTTATTTTTTGACAAATTCACTATAGAAAAGGCAATCCTCGGCGTATTAAAAATTTGCGACCGTAAAAAATAATTTTTTGATAAATTTACTATAGAAAAGTCAACCCTCGACGTATTTAAAATTTGCGACAGTAAAAAATTATTTTTTGAAAAATTTACTATAGAAAAGGCAATCCTCGGCGTATTTAAAATTTGCGACAGTAAAAAATTATTTTTTGAAAAATTTACAATAGAAAAGGCAATCCTCGGCGTATTTAAAATTTGCGACAGTAAAAAATTATTTTTTGAAAAATTTACTATAGAAAAGGCAATCCTCGGCGTATTTAAAATTTGCGACAGTAAAAAATTATTTTTTGAAAAATTTAATATAGAAAAGGCAATCCTCGGCGTATTTAAAATTTGCGACAGTAAAAAATTATTTTTTGATAAATTTACTATAGAAAAGGCAATCCTCGGCGTATTTAAAATTTGCGACAGTAAAAATTTATTTTTTGACAAATTCATTATAGGAAAGGCAATCCTCGGCGTATTTAAAATTTGCGACCGTAAAAAATAATTTTTTGATAAATTTACTATAGAAAAGTGAATCCTCGACGTATTTAAAATTTGCGACAGTAAAAAATTATTTTTTGAAAAATTTACTATAGAAAAGGCAATCCTCGGCGTATTTAAAATTTGCGACAGTAAAAAATTATTTTTTGAAAAATTTACTATAGAAAAGGCAATCCTCGGCGTATTTAAAATCTGCGACAGTAAAAAATTATTTTTTGAAAAATTTACTATAGAAAAGGCAATCCTCGGCGTATTTAAAATTTGCGACAGTAAAAAATTATTTTTTAAAAAATTTACTATAGAAAAGGCAATCCTCGGCGTATTTAAAATTTGCGACAGTAAAAAATTATTTTTTGAAAAATTTACTATAGAAAAGGCAATCCTCGGCGTATTTAAAATTTGCGACAGTAAAAAATTATTTTTTGACAAATTCACTATAGAAAAGGCAATCCTCGGCGTATTTAAAATTTGCGACCGTAAAAACTAATTTTTTGAGAAATTTACTATTGAAAAGGCAATCCTCGGCGTATTTAAAATTTGCGACAGTAAAAAATTATTTTTTGAAAAATTTACTATAGAAAAGGCAATCCTCGGCGTATTTAAAATTTGCGACACTAAAAATTTATTTTTTGACAAATTCACTATAGAAAAGGCAATCCTCGGCGTATTTAAAATTTGCGACAGTAAAAAATTATTTTTTGAAAAATTTACTATAGAAAAGGCAATCCTCGGCGTATTTAAAATTTGCGACAGTAAAAAATTATTTTTTGAAAAATTTACTATAGAAAAGGCAATCCTCGGCGTATTTAAAATTTGCGACAGTAAAAAATTATTTTTTGAAAAATTTACTATAGAAAAGGCAATCCTCGGCGTATTTAAAATTTGCGACAGTAAAAAATTATTTTTTGAAAAATTTACTATAGAAAAGGCAATCCTCGGCGTATTTAAAACTTGCGACAGTAAAAATTTATTTTTTGACAAATTCACTATAGAAAAGGCAATCCTCGGCGTATGAAAAATTTGCGACCGTAAAAAATAATTTTTTGAGAAATTTACTATAGAAAAGGCAATCCTCGACGTATTTAAAATTTGCGACAGTAAAAAATTATTTTTTGAAAAATTTACTATAGAAAAGGCAATCTTCGGCGTATTTAAAATTTGCGACAGTAAAAAATTATTTTTTGAAAAATTTACTATAGAAAAGGCAATCCTCGGCGTATTTAAAATTTGCGACACTAAAAATTTATTTTTTGACAAATTCACTATAGAAAAGGCAATCCTCGGCGTATTTAAAATTTGCGACAGTAAAAAATTATTTTTTGAAAAATTTACTATAGAAAACGCAATCCTCGGCGTATTTAAAATTTGCGACAGTAAAAAATTATTTTTTGAAAAATTTACTATAGAAAAGGCAATCCTCGGCGTATTTAAAATTTGCGACAGTAAAAATTTATTTTTTGACAAATTCACTATAGAAAAGGCAATCCTCGGCGTATTAAAAATTTGCGACCGTAAAAAATAATTTTTTGATAAATTTACTATAGAAAAGTCAATCCTCGACGTATTTAAAATTTGCGACAGTAAAAAATTATTTTTTGAAAAATTTACTATAGAAAAGGCAATCCTCGGCGTATTTAAAATTTGCGACAGTAAAAAATTATTTTTTGAAAAATTTACTATAGAAAAGGCAATCCTCGGCGTATTTAAAATTTGCGACAGTAAAAATTAATTTTTTGACAAATTCACTATAGGAAAGGCAATCCTCGGCGTATTTAAAATTTGCGACCGTAAAAAATAATTTTCTGATAAATTTACTATAGAAAAGTGAATCCTCGACGTATTTAAAATTTGCGACTGTAAAAAATTATTTTTTGAAAAATTTACTATAGAAAAGGCAATCCTCGGCGTATTTAAAATTTGCGACAGTAAAAAATTATTTTTTGAAAAATTTACTATAGAAAAGGCAATCCTCGGCGTATTTAAAATTTGCGACAGTAAAAAATTATTTTTTGAAAAATTTACTATAGAAAAGGCAATCCTCGGCGTATTTAAAATTTGCGACAGTAAAAAATTATTTTTTGAAAAATTTACTATAGAAAAGGCAATCCTCGGCGTATTTAAAATTTGCGACAGTAAAAAATTATTTTTTGAAAAATTTAATATAGAAAAGGCAATCCTCGGCGTATTTAAAATTTGCGACAGTAAAACTTTAGTTTTTGACAAATTCACTATAGAAAAGGCAATCCTCGGCGTATTAAAAATTTGCGACCGTCAAAAATAATTTTTTGAGAAATTTAGTATAGAAAAGGCAATCCTCGACGTATTTAAAATTTGCGACAGTAAAAAATTATTTTTTGAAAAAATTACTATAGAAAGGGCAATTCTCGGCTTATTTAAAATTTGCGACAGTAAAAAATTATTTTTTGAAAAATTTACTATAGAAAAGGCAATCCTCGGCGTATTTAAAATTTGCGACAGTAAAAAATTATTTTTTGAAAAATTTACTATAGAAAAGGCAATCCTCGGCGTATTTAAAATTTGCGACAGTAAAAAATTATTTTTTGAAAAATTTACTATAGAAAAGGCAATCCTCGGCGTATTAAAAATTTGCGACCGTAAAAAATAATTTTTTGATAAATTTACTATAGAAAAGTCAATCCTCGACGTATTTAAAATTTGCGACAGTAAAAAATTATTTTTTGAAAAATTTACTATAGAAAAGGCAATCCTCGGCGTATTTAAAATTTGCGACAGTAAAAAATTATTTTTTGAAAAATTTACTATAGAAAAGGCAATCCTCGGCGTATTTAAAATTTGCGACAGTAAAAAATTATTTTTTGAAAAATTTACTATAGAAAAGGCAATCCTCGGCGTATTTAAAACTTGCGACAGTAAAAATTTATTTTTTGACAAATTCACTATAGAAAAGGCAATCCTCGGCGTATGAAAAATTTGCGACCGTAAAAAATAATTTTTTGAGAAATTTACTATAGAAAAGGCAATCCTCGACGTATTTAAAATTTGCGACAGTAAAAAATTATTTTTTGAAAAATTTACTATAGAAAAGGCAATCTTCGGCGTATTTAAAATTTGCGACAGTAAAAAATTATTTTTTGAAAAATTTACTATAGAAAAGGCAATCCTCGGCGTATTTAAAATTTGCGACACTAAAAATTTATTTTTTGACAAATTCACTATAGAAAAGGCAATCCTCGGCGTATTTAAAATTTGCGACAGTAAAAAATTATTTTTTGAAAAATTTACTATAGAAAACGCAATCCTCGGCGTATTTAAAATTTGCGACAGTAAAAAATTATTTTTTGAAAAATTTACTATAGAAAAGGCAATCCTCGGCGTATTTAAAATTTGCGACAGTAAAAATTTATTTTTTGACAAATTCACTATAGAAAAGGCAATCCTCGGCGTATTAAAAATTTGCGACCGTAAAAAATAATTTTTTGATAAATTTACTATAGAAAAGTCAATCCTCGACGTATTTAAAATTTGCGACAGTAAAAAATTATTTTTTGAAAAATTTACTATAGAAAAGGCAATCCTCGGCGTATTTAAAATTTGCGACAGTAAAAAATTATTTTTTGAAAAATTTACTATAGAAAAGGCAATCCTCGGCGTATTTAAAATTTGCGACAGTAAAAATTAATTTTTTGACAAATTCACTATAGGAAAGGCAATCCTCGGCGTATTTAAAATTTGCGACCGTAAAAAATAATTTTCTGATAAATTTACTATAGAAAAGTGAATCCTCGACGTATTTAAAATTTGCGACTGTAAAAAATTATTTTTTGAAAAATTTACTATAGAAAAGGCAATCCTCGGCGTATTTAAAATTTGCGACAGTAAAAAATTATTTTTTGAAAAATTTACTATAGAAAAGGCAATCCTCGGCGTATTTAAAATTTGCGACAGTAAAAAATTATTTTTTGAAAAATTTACTATAGAAAAGGCAATCCTCGGCGTATTTAAAATTTGCGACAGTAAAAAATTATTTTTTGAAAAATTTACTATAGAAAAGGCAATCCTCGGCGTATTTAAAATTTGCGACAGTAAAAAATTATTTTTTGAAAAATTTAATATAGAAAAGGCAATCCTCGGCGTATTTAAAATTTGCGACAGTAAAACTTTAGTTTTTGACAAATTCACTATAGAAAAGGCAATCCTCGGCGTATTAAAAATTTGCGACCGTCAAAAATAATTTTTTGAGAAATTTAGTATAGAAAAGGCAATCCTCGACGTATTTAAAATTTGCGACAGTAAAAAATTATTTTTTGAAAAAATTACTATAGAAAGGGCAATTCTCGGCTTATTTAAAATTTGCGACAGTAAAAAATTATTTTTTGAAAAATTTACTATAGAAAAGGCAATCCTCGGCGTATTTAAAATTTGCGACAGTAAAAAATTATTTTTTGAAAAATTTACTATAGAAAAGGCAATCCTCGGCGTATTTAAAATTTGCGACAGTAAAAAATTATTTTTTGAAAAATTTACTATAGAAAAGGCAATCCTCGGCATATTTAAAATTTGCGACAGTAAAAAATTATTTTTTGAAAAATTTACTATAGAAAAGGCAATCCTCGGCGTATTTAAAATTTGCGACAGTAAAAAATTATTTTTTGAAAAATTTACTATAGAAAAGGCAATCCTCGGCGTATTTAAAATTTGCGACAGTAAAAAATTATTTTTTGAAAAATTTACTATAGAAAAGGTAATCCTCGGCGTATTTAAAATTTGCGACAGTAAAAATTTATTTTTTGACAAATTCACTATAGAAAAGGTAATCCTCGGCGTATTTAAAATTTGCGACAGTAAAAAATTATTTTTTGAAAAATTTGCTATAGAAAAGGCAATCCTCGGCGTATTTAAAATTTGCGACAGTAAAAATTTATTTTTTGACAAATTCACTATAGAAAAGGCTATCCTCGGCGTATTAAAAATTTGCGACCGTTAAAAAATAATTTTTTGATAAATTTACTATAGAAAAGTCAATCCTCCACGTATTTAAAATTTGCGACAGTAAAAAATTATTTTTTGAAAAATTTACTATAGAAAAGGCAATCCTCGGCGTATTTAAAATTTGCGACAGTAAAAAATTATTTTTTGAAAAATTTATTTAGAAAAGGCAATCCTCGGCGTATTTAAAATTTGCGACAGTAAAAAATTATTTTTTGAAAAATTTACTATAGAAAAGGCAATCCTCGGCGTATTTAAAATTTGCGACAGTAAAAAATTATTTTTTGAAAAATTTAATATAGAAAAGGCAATCCTCGGCGTATTTAAAATTTGCGACAGTAAAAAATTATTTTTTGATAAATTTACTATAGAAAAGGCAATCCTCGGCGTATTTAAAATTTGCGACAGTAAAAATTTATTTTTTGACAAATTCATTATAGGAAAGGCAATCCTCGGCGTATTTAAAATTTGCGACCGTAAAAAATAATTTTTTGATAAATTTACTATAGAAAAGTGAATCCTCGACGTATTTAAAATTTGCGACAGTAAAAAATTATTTTTTGAAAAATTTACTATAGAAAAGGCAATCCTCGGCGTATTTAAAATTTGCGACAGTAAAAAATTATTTTTTGAAAAATTTACTATAGAAAAGGCAATCCTCGGCGTATTTAAAATTTGCGACAGTAAAAAATTATTTTTTGAAAAATTTACTATAGAAAAGGCAATCCTCGGCGTATTTAAAATTTGCGACAGTAAAAAATTATTTTTTGAAAAATTTACTATAGAAAAGGCAATCCTCGGCGTATTTAAAATTTGCGACAGTAAAAAATTATTTTTTGAAAAATTTACTATAGAAAAGGCAATCCTCGGCGTATTTAAAATTTGCGACAGTAAAAAATTATTTTTTGACAAATTCACTATAGAAAAGGCAATCCTCGGCGTATTTAAAATTTGCGACCGTAAAAAATAATTTTTTGAGAAATTTACTATTGAAAAGGCAATCCTCGGCGTATTTAAAATTTGCGACAGTAAAAAATTATTTTTTGAAAAATTTACTATAGAAAAGGCAATCCTCGGCGTATTTAAAATTTGCGACACTAAAAATTTATTTTTTGACAAATTCACTATAGAAAAGGCAATCCTCGGCGTATTTAAAATTTGCGACAGTAAAAAATTATTTTTTGAAAAATTTACTATAGAAAACGCAATCCTCGGCGTATTTAAAATTTGCGACAGTAAAAAATTATTTTTTGAAAAATTTACTATAGAAAAGGCAATCCTCGGCGTATTTAAAATTTGCGACAGTAAAAAATTATTTTTTGAAAAATTTACTATAGAAAAGGCAATCCTCGGCGTATTTAAAATTTGCGACAGTTTTGAAAAATTTACTATAGAAAAGGCAATCCTCGGCGTATTTAAAATTTGCGACAGTAATAATTTATTTTTTGACAAATTCACTATAGAAAAGGCAATCCTCGGCGTATGAAAAATTTGCGACCGTAAAAAATAATTTTTTGAGAAATTTACTATAGAAAAGGCAATCCTCAACGTATTTAAAATTTGCGACAGTAAAAAATTATTTTTTGAAAAATTTACTATAGAAAAGGCAATCTTCGGCGTATTTAAAATTTGCGACAGTAAAAAATTATTTTTTGAAAAATTTACTATAGAAAAGGCAATCCTCGGCGTATTTAAAATTTGCGACACTAAAAATTTATTTTTTGACAAATTCACTATAGAAAAGGCAATCCTCGGCGTATTTAAAATTTGCGACAGTAAAAAATTATTTTTTGAAAAATTTACTATAGAAAATGCAATCCTCGGCGTATTTAAAATTTGCGACAGTAAAAAATTATTTTTTGAAAAATTTACTATAGAAAAGGCAATCCTCGGCGTATTTAAAATTTGCGACAGTAAAAAATTATTTTTTGAAAAATTTACTATAGAAAAGGCTATCCTCGGCGTATTTAAAATTTGCGACAGTAAAAAATTATTTTTTGAAAAATTTACTATAGAAAAGGCAATCCTCGGCGTATTTAAAATTTGCGACAGTAAAAATTTATTTTTTGACAAATTCACTATAGAAAAGGCAATCCTCGGCGTATTAAAAATTTGCGACCGTAAAAAATAATTTTTTGAGAAATTTACTATAGGGAAGGCAATCCTCGACGTATTTAAAATTTGCGACAGTAAAAAATTATTTTTTGAGAAATTTACTATAGAAAAGGCAATCCTCGGCGTATTTAAAATTTGCGACAGTAAAAAATTATTTTTTGAAAAATTTACTATAGAAAAGGCAATCCTCGGCGTATTTAAAATTTGCGACAGTAAAAATTTATTTTGTGACAAATTCACTATAGAAAAGTCAATCCTCGACGTATTGAAAATTTGCGACAGTAAAAAATTATTTTTTGAAAAATTTACTATAGAAAAGGCAATCCTCGGCGTATTTAAAATTTGCGACAGTAAAAAATTATTTTTTGAAAAATTTAATATAGAAAAGGCAATCCTCGGCGTATTTAAAATTTGCGACAGTAAAAAATTATTTTTTGAAAAATTTACTATAGAAAAGGCAATCCTCGGCGTATTTAAAATTTGCGACAGTAAAAAATTATTTTTTGAAAAATTTAATATAGAAAAGGCAATCCTCGGCGTATTTAAAATTTGCGACAGTAAAAAATAATTTTTTGATAAATTTACTAAAGAAAAGTCAATCCACGACGTATTTAAAATTTGCGACAGTAAAAAATTGTTTTTTGAAAAATTTACTATAGAAAAGGCAATCCTCGGCGTATTTAAAATTTGCGACAGTAAAAAATTATTTCTTGAAAAATTTACTATAGAAAAGGCAATCCTCGGCGTATTTAAAATTTGCGACAGTAAAAAATTATTTTTTGAAAAATTTAATATAGAAAAGGCAATCCTCGGCGTATTTAAAATTTGCGACAGTAAAAATTTATTTTTTGACAATTTCACTATAGAAAAGGCAATCCTCGGCGTATGAAAAATTTGCGACCGTAAAAAATATTTTTTTGAGAAATTTACTATAGAAAAGGCAATCCTCGACGTATTTAAAATTTGCGACAGTAAAAAATTATTTTTTGAAAAATTTACTATAGAAAAGGCAATCTTCGGCGTATTTAAAATTTGCGACAATAAAAAATTATTTTTTGAAAAATTTACTATAGAAAAGGCAATCCTCGGCGTATTTAAAATTTGCGACACTAAAAATTTATTTTTTGACAAATTCACTATAGAAAAGGCAATCCTCGGCGTATTTAAAATTTGCGACAGTAAAAAATTATTTTTTGAAAAATTTACTATAGAAAACGCAATCCTCGGCGTATTTAAAATTTGCGACAGTAAAAAATTATTTTTTGAAAAATTTACTATAGAAAAGGCAATCCTCGGCGTATTTAAAATTTGCGACAGTAAAAAATTATTTTTTGAAAAATTTACTATAGAAAAGCTATCCTCGGCGTATTTAAAATTTGTGACAGTAAAAAATTATTTTTTGAAAAATTTACTATAGAAAAGGCAATCCTCGGCGTATTTAAAATTTGCGACAGTAAAAATTTATTTTTTGACAAATTCACTATAGAAAAGGCAATCCTCGGCGTATTAAAAATTTGCGACCGTAAAAAATAATTTTTTGAGAAATTTACTATAGGGAAGGCAATCCTCGACGTATTTAAAATTTGCGACAGTAAAAAATTATTTTTTGAGAAATTTACTATAGAAAAGGCAATCCTCGGCGTATTTAAAATTTGCGACAGTAAAAAATTATTTTTTGAAAAATTTACTATAGAAAAGGCAATCCTCGGCGTATTTAAAATTTGCGACAGTAAAAATTTATTTTTTGACAAATTCACTATAGAAAAGTCAATCCTCGACGTATTGAAAATTTGCGACAGTAAAAAATTATTTTTTGAAAAATTTACTATAGAAAAGGCAATCCTCGGCGTATTTAAAATTTGCGACAGTAAAAAATTATTTTTTGAAAAATTTAATATAGAAAAGGCAATCCTCGGCGTATTTAAAATTTGCGACAGTAAAAAATAATTTTTTGAAAAATTTACTATAGAAAAGGCAATTCTCGGCGTATTTAAAATTTGCGACAGTAAAAAATTATTTTTTGAAAAATTTAATATAGAAAAGGCAATCCTCGGCGTATTTAAAATTTGCGACAGTAAAAAATAATTTTTTGATAAATTTACTATAGAAAAGTCAATCCTCGACGTATTTAAAATTTGCGACAGTAAAAAATTATTTTTTGAAATATTTACTATAGAGAAGGCAATCCTCGGCGTATTTAAAATTTGCGACAGTAAAAAATTATTTTTTGAAAAATTTACTATAGAAAAGGCAATCCTCGGCGTATTTAAAATTTGCGACAGTAAAAAATTATTTTTTGAAAAATTTAATATAGAAAAGGCAATCCTCGGCGTATTTAAAATTTGCGACAGTAAAAATTTTTTTTTTGACAAATTCACTATAGAAAAGGCAATCCTCGGCGTATTAAAAATTTGCGACCGTAAAAAATAATTTTTTGAGAAATTTAGTATAGAAAAGGCAATCCTCGACGTATTTAAAATTTGCGACAGTAAAAAATTATTTTTTGAAAAATTTACTATAGAAAGGGCAATTCTCGGCGTATTTAAAATTTGCGACAGTAAAAAATTATTTTTTGAAAAATTTACTATAGAAAAGCCAATCCTCGGCGTATTTAAAATTCGCGACAGTAAAAAATTATTTTTTGAAAAATTTACTATAGAAAAGGCAATCCTCGGCGTATTTAAAATTTGCGACAGTAAAAAATTATTTTTTGAAAAATTTACTATAGAAAGGGCAATTCTCGGCGTATTTAAAATTTGCGACAGTAAAAAATTATTTTTTGAAAAATTTACTATAGAAAAGCCAATCCTCGGCGTATTTAAAATTCGCGACAGTAAAAAATTATTTTTTGAAAAATTTACTATAGAAAAGGCAATCCTCGGCGTATTTAAAATTTGCGACAGTAAAAAATTATTTTTTGAAAAATTTACTATAGAAAAGGCAATCCTCGGCATATTTAAAATTTGCGACAGTAAAAAATGATTTTTTGAAAAATTTACTATAGAAATGGCAATCCTCGGCGTATTTAAAATTTGCGACAGTAAAAAATTATTTTTTGAAAAATTTACTATAGAAAAGGCAATCCTCGGCGTATTTAAAATTTGCGACAGTAAAAAATTATTTTTTGAAAAATTTACTATAGAAAAGGTAATCCTCGGCGTATTTAAAATTTGCGACAGTAAAAATTTATTTTTTGACAAATTCACTATAGAAAAGGCAATCCTCGGCGTATTTAAAATTTGCGACAGTAAAAAATTAATTTTTGAAAAATTTACTATAGAAAAGGCAATCCTCGGCGTATTTAAAATTTGCGACAGTAAAAAATTATTTTTTGAAAAATTTAATATAGAAAAGGCAATCCTCGGCGTATTTAAAATTTGCGACAGTAAAAATTTTTTTTTTGACAAATTCACTATAGAAAAGGCAATCCTCGGCGTATTTAAAATTTGCGACAGTAAAAAATTATTTTTTGAAAAATTTACTATAGAAAGGGCAATTCGCGGCGTATTTAAAATTTGCGACAGTAAAAAATTATGTTTTGAAAAATTTACTATAGAAAAGGCAATCCTCGGCGTATTTAAAATTTGCGACAGTAAAAATTATTTTTTGATAAATTTACTATAGAAAAGGCAATCCTCGGCGTATTTAAAATTTGCGACAGTAAAAAATTATTTTTTGATAAATTTACTATAGAAAAGGCAATCCTCGGCGTATTTAAAATTTGCGACAGCAAAAATTTATTTTTTGACAAATTCACTATAGGAAAGGCAATCCTCGGCTTATTTAAAATTTGCGACAGTAAAAAATAATTTTTTGATAAATTTACTATAGAAAAGTGAATCCTCGACGTATTTAAAATTTGCGACAGTAAAAAATTATTTTTTGAAAAATTTACTATAGAAAAGGCAATCCTCGGCGTATTTAAAATTTGCGACAGTAAAAAATAATTTTTTGAGAAATTTAGTATAGAAAAGCCAATCCTCGACGTATTTGCGACAGTAAAAAATTATTTTTTGAAAAATTTACTATAGAAAGGGCAATTCTCGGCGTATTTAAAATTTGCGACAGTAAAAAATTATTTTTTGAAAAATTTACTATAGAAAAGGCAATCCTCGGCGTATTTAAAATTTGCGACAGTAAAAAATTATTTTTTGAAAAATTTACTATAGAAAAGGCAATCCTCGGCGTATTTAAAATTTGCGACAGTAAAAAATTATTTTTTGAAAAATTTACTATAGAAAAGGCAATCCTCGGCATATTTAAAATTTGCGACAGTAAAAAATTATTTTTTGAAAAATTTACTATAGAAAAGGCAATCCTCGGCGTATTTAAAATTTGAGACAGTAAAAATTTATTTTTTGAGAAATTCACTATAGAAAAGGCAATCCTCGGCGTATTTAAAATTTGCGACAGTAAAAAATTATTTTTTGAAAAATTTACTATAGAAAGGGCAATTCTCGGCGTATTTAAAATTTGCAACAGTAAAAAATTATTTTTTGAAAAATTTACTATAGAAAAGGCAATCTTCGGCGTATTTAAAATTTGCGACAGTAAAAAATTATTTTTTGAAAAATTTACTATAGAAAAGGCAATCCTCGGCGTATTTAAAATTTGCGACACTAAAAATTTATTTTTTGACAAATTCACTATAGAAAAGGCAATCCTCGGCGTATTTAAAATTTGCGACAGTAAAAAATTATTTTTTGAAAAATTTACTATAGAAAACGCAATCCTCGGCGTATTTAAAATTTGCGACAGTAAAAAATTATTTTTTGAAAAATTTACTATAGAAAAGGCAATCCTCGGCGTATTTAAAATTTGCGACAGTAAAAAATTATTTTTTGAAAAATTTACTATAGAAAAGGCAATCCTCGGCGTATTTAAAATTTGCGACAGTAAAAAATTATTTTTTGATAAATTTTCTATAGAAAAGGCAATCCTCGGCGTATTTAAAATTTGCGACAGTAAAAATTTATTTTTTGACAAATTCACTATAGGAAAGGCAATCCTCGGCGTATTTAAAATTTGCGACCGTAAAAAATAATTTTTTGATAAATTTACTATAGAAAAGTGAATCCTCGACGTATTTAAAATTTGCGACAGTAAAAAATTATTTTTTGAAAAATTTACTATAGAAAAGGCAATCCTCGGCGTATTTAAAATTTGCGACAGTAAAAAATTATTTTTTGAAAAATTTAATATAGGAAAGGCAATCCTCGGCGTATTGAAAATTTGCGACAGTAAAAAATTATTTTTTGAAAAATTTACTAAAGAAAAGTCAATCCACGACGTATTTAAAATTTGCGACAGTAAAAAATTATTTTTTGAAAAATTTACTATAGAAAAGGCAATCCTCGGCGTATTTAAAATTTGCGACAGTAAAAAATTATTTTTTGAAAAATTTACTATAGAAAAGGCAATCCTCGGCGTATTGAAAATTTGCGACAGTAAAAAATTATTTTTTGAAAAATTTACTATAGAAAAGGCAATCCTCGGCGTATTTAAAATTTGCGACAGTAAAAAATTATTTTTTGAAAAATTTACTATAGAAAAGGCAATCCTCGGCGTATTTAAAATTTGCGACAGTAAAAAATTATTTTTTGAAAAATTTAATATAGAAAAGGCAATCCTCGGCGTATTTAAAATTTGCGACAGTAAAAATTTATTTTTTGACAATTTCACTATAGAAAAGGCAATCCTCGGCGTATGAAAAATTTGCGACCGTAAAAAATAATTTTTGAGAAATTTACTATAGAAAAGGCAATCCTCGACGTATTTAAAATTTGCGACAGTAAAAAATTATTTTTTGAAAAATTTACTATAGAAAAGGCAATCTTCGGCGTATTTAAAATTTGCGACAGTAAAAAATTATTTTTTGAAAAATTTACTATAGAAAAGGCAATCCTCGGCGTATTTAAAATTTGCGACACTAAAAATTTATTTTTTGACAAATTCACTATAGAAAAGGCAATCCTCGGCGTATTTAAAATTTGCGACAGTAAAAAATTATTTTTTGAAAAATTTACTATAGAAAACGCAATCCTCGGCGTATTTAAAATTTGCGACAGTAAAAAATTATTTTTTGAAAAATTTACTATAGAAAAGGCAATCCTCGGCGTATTTAAAATTTGCGACAGTAAAAAATTATTTTTTGAAAAATTTACTATAGAAAAGGCAATCCTCGGCGTATTTAAAATTTGCGACAGTAAAAAATTATTTTTTGATAAATTTTCTATAGAAAAGGCAATCCTCGGCGTATTTAAAATTTGCGACAGTAAAAATTTATTTTTTGACAAATTCACTATAGGAAAGGCAATCCTCGGCGTATTTAAAATTTGCGACCGTAAAAAATAATTTTTTGATAAATTTACTATAGAAAAGTGAATCCTCGACGTATTTAAAATTTGCGACAGTAAAAAATTATTTTTTGAAAAATTTACTATAGAAAAGGCAATCCTCGGCGTATTTAAAATTTGCGACAGTAAAAAATTATTTTTTGAAAAATTTAATATAGGAAAGGCAATCCTCGGCGTATTGAAAATTTGCGACAGTAAAAAATTATTTTTTGAAAAATTTACTATAGAAAAGGCAATCCTCGGCGTATTTAAAATTTGCTACAGTAAAAAATTATTTTTTGAAAAATTTAATATAGAAAAGGCAATCCTCGGCGTATTTAAAATTTGCGACAGTAAAAAATAATTTTTTGATAAATTTACTATAGAAAAGTCAATACTCGACGTATTTAAAATTTGCGACAGTAAAAAATTATTTTTTGAAAAATTTACTATAGAAAAGGCAATCCTCGGCGTATTTAAAATTTGCGACAGTAAAAAATTATTTTTTGAAAAATTTACTATAGAAAAGGCAATCCTCGGCGTATTTAAAATTTGCGACAGTAAAAAATTATTTTTTGAAAAATTTAATATAGAAAAGGCAATCCTCGGCGTATTTAAAATTTGCGACAGTAAAAATTTATTTTTTGATAAATTCACTATAGAAAAGGCAATCCTCGGCGTATTAAAAATTTGCGACCGTAAAAAATAATTTTTTGAGAAATTTAGTATAGAAAAGCCAATCCTCGACGTATTTGCGACAGTAAAAAATTATTTTTTGAAAAATTTACTATAGAAAGGGCAATTCTCGGCGTATTTAAAATTTGCGACAGTAAAAAATTATTTTTTAAAAAATTTACTATAGAAAAGGCAATCCTCGGCGTATTTAAAATTTGCGACAGTAAAAAATTATTTTTTGAAAAATTTACTATAGAAAAGGCAATCCTCGGCGTATTTAAAAGTTGCGACAGTAAAAAATTATTTTTTGATAAATTTACTATAGAAAAGGCAATCCTCGGCGTATTTAAAATTTGCGACAGTAAAAATTTATTTTTTGACAAATTCATTATAGGAAAAGCAATCCTCGGCGTATTTAAAATTTGCGACCGTAAAAAATAATTTTTTGATAAATTTACTATAGAAAAGTGAATCCTCGACGTATTTAAAATTTGCGACAGTAAAAAATTATTTTTTGAAAAATTTACTATAGAAAAGGCCATCCTCGGCGTATTTAAAATTTGCGACAGTAAAAAATTATTTTTTGAAAAATTTACTATAGAAAAGGCAATCCTCGGCGTATTTAAAATTTGCGACAGTAAAAAATTATTTTTTGACAAATTCACTATAGAAAAGGCTATCCTCGGCGTATTTAAAATTTGCGACCGTAAAAAATAATTTTTTGAGAAATTTACTATTGAAAAGGCAATCCTCAGCGTATTTAAAATTTGCGACAGTAAAAAATTATTTTTTGAAAAATTTACTATAGAAAAGGCAATCCTCGGCGTATTTAAAATTTGCGACACTAAAAATTTATTTTTTGACAAATTCACTATAGAAAAGGCAATCCTCAGCGTATTTAAAATTTGCGACAGTAAAAAATTATTTTTTGAAAAATTTACTATAGAAAAGGCAATCCTCGGCGTATTTAAAATTTGCGACAGTAAAAAATTATTTTTTGAAAAATTTACTATAGAAAAGGCAATCCTCGGCGTATTTAAAATTTTCGACAGTAAAAAATTATTTTTTGAAAAATTTACTATAGAAAAGGCAATCCTCGGCGTATTTAAAATTTGCGACAGTTTTGAAAAATTTACTATAGAAAAGGCAATCCTCGGCGTATTTAAAATTTGCGACAGTAAAAATTTATTTTTTGACAAATTCACTATAGAAAAGGCAATCCTCGGCGTATGAAAAATTTGCGACCGTAAAAAATAATTTTTTGAGAAATTTACTATAAAAAAGGCAATCCTCGACGTATTTAAAATTTGCGACAGTAACAAATTATTTTTTGAAAAATTTACTATAGAAAAGGCAATCTTCGGCGTATTTAAAATTTGCGACAGTAAAAAATTATTTTTTGAAAAATTTACTATAGAAAAGGCAATCCTCGGCGTATTTAAAATTTGCGACACTAAAAATTTATTTTTTGACATATTCACTATAGAAAAGGCAATCCTCGGCGTATTTAAAATTTGCGACAGTAAAAAATTATTTTTTGAAAAATTTACGATAGAAAAGGCAATCTTCGGCGTATTTAAAATTTGCGACAGTAAAAAATTATTTTTTGAAAAATTTACTATAGAAAAGGCAATCCTCGGCGTATTTAAAATTTGCGACACTAAAAATTTATTTTTTGACATATTCACTATAGAAAAGGCAATCCTCGGCGTATTTAAAATTTCCGACAGTAAAAAATTATTTTTTGAAAAATTTACGATAGAAAAGGCAATCTTCGGCGTATTTAAAATTTGCGACAGTAAAAAATTATTTTTTGAAAAATTTACTATAGAAAAGGCAATCCTCGGCGTATTTAAAATTTGCGACAGTAAAAAATTATTTTTTGATAAATTTACTATAGAAAAGGCAATCCTCGGCGTATTTAAAATTTGCGACAGTAAAAAATTATTTTTTGAAAAATTTACTATAGAAAAGGCAATCCTCGGCGTATTTAAAATTTGCGACAGTAAAAAATTATTTTTTGAAAAATTTACTATAGAAAAGGCAATCCTCGGCGTATTTAAAATTTGCGACAGTAAAAAATTATTTTTTGATAAATTTACTATAGAAAAGGCAATCCTCGGCGTATTTAAAATTTGCGACAGTAAAAATTTATTTTTTGACAAATTCATTATAGGAAAGGCAATCCTCGGCGTATTTAAAATTTGCGACCGTAAAAAATAATTTTTTGATAAATTTACTATAGAAAAGTGAATCCTCGACGTATTTAAAATTTGCGACAGTAAAAAATTATTTTTTGAAAAATTTACTATAGAAAAGGCAATCCTCGGCGTATTTAAAATTTGCGACAGTAAAAAATTATTTTTTGAAAAATTTAATATAGAAAAGGCAATCCTCGGCGTATTTAAAATTTGCGACAGTAAAAAATTATTTTTTGATAAATTTACTATAGAAAAGGCAATCCTCGGCGTATTTAAAATTTGCGACAGTAAAAATTTATTTTTTGACAAATTCATTATAGGAAAGGCAATCCTCGGCGTATTTAAAATTTGCGACCGTAAAAAATAATTTTTTGATAAATTTACTATAGAAAAGTGAATCCTCGACGTATTTAAAATTTGCGACAGTAAAAAATTATTTTTTGAAAAATTTACTATAGAAAAGGCAATCCTCGGCGTATTTAAAATTTGCGACAGTAAAAAATTATTTTTTGAAAAATTTAATATAGAAAAGGCAATCCTCGGCGTATTTAAAATTTGCGACAGTAAAAAATTATTTTTTGAAAAATTTAATATAGAAAAGGCAATCCTCGGCGTATTTAAAATTTGCGACAGTAAAAATTTATTTTTTGATAAATTCACTATAGAAAAGGCAATCCTCGGCGTATTAAAAATTTGCGACCGTAAAAAATAATTTTTTGAGAAATTTAGTATAGAAAAGCCAATCCTCGACGTATTTGCGACAGTAAAAAATTATTTTTTGAAAAATTTACTATAGAAAGGGCAATTCTCGGCGTATTTAAAATTTGCGACAGTAAAAAATTATTTTTTAAAAAATTTACTATAGAAAAGGCAATCCTCGGCGTATTTAAAATTTGCGACAGTAAAAAATTATTTTTTGAAAAATTTACTATAGAAAAGGCAATCCTCGGCGTATTTAAAAGTTGCGACAGTAAAAAATTATTTTTTGATAAATTTACTATAGAAAAGGCAATCCTCGGCGTATTTAAAATTTGCGACAGTAAAAATTTATTTTTTGACAAATTCATTATAGGAAAAGCAATCCTCGGCGTATTTAAAATTTGCGACCGTAAAAAATAATTTTTTGATAAATTTACTATAGAAAAGTGAATCCTCGACGTATTTAAAATTTGCGACAGTAAAAAATTATTTTTTGAAAAATTTACTATAGAAAAGGCCATCCTCGGCGTATTTAAAATTTGCGACAGTAAAAAATTATTTTTTGAAAAATTTACTATAGAAAAGGCAATCCTCGGCGTATTTAAAATTTGCGACAGTAAAAAATTATTTTTTGACAAATTCACTATAGAAAAGGCTATCCTCGGCGTATTTAAAATTTGCGACCGTAAAAAATAATTTTTTGAGAAATTTACTATTGAAAAGGCAATCCTCGGCGTATTTAAAATTTGCGACAGTAAAAAATTATTTTTTGAAAAATTTACTATAGAAAAGGCAATCCTCGGCGTATTTAAAATTTGCGACACTAAAAATTTATTTTTTGACAAATTCACTATAGAAAAGGCAATCCTCAGCGTATTTAAAATTTGCGACAGTAAAAAATTATTTTTTGAAAAATTTACTATAGAAAAGGCAATCCTCGGCGTATTTAAAATTTGCGACAGTAAAAAATTATTTTTTGAAAAATTTACTATAGAAAAGGCAATCCTCGGCGTATTTAAAATTTTCGACAGTAAAAAATTATTTTTTGAAAAATTTACTATAGAAAAGGCAATCCTCGGCGTATTTAAAATTTGCGACAGTTTTGAAAAATTTACTATAGAAAAGGCAATCCTCGGCGTATTTAAAATTTGCGACAGTAAAAATTTATTTTTTGACAAATTCACTATAGAAAAGGCAATCCTCGGCGTATGAAAAATTTGCGACCGTAAAAAATAATTTTTTGAGAAATTTACTATAAAAAAGGCAATCCTCGACGTATTTAAAATTTGCGACAGTAACAAATTATTTTTTGAAAAATTTACTATAGAAAAGGCAATCTTCGGCGTATTTAAAATTTGCGACAGTAAAAAATTATTTTTTGAAAAATTTACTATAGAAAAGGCAATCCTCGGCGTATTTAAAATTTGCGACACTAAAAATTTATTTTTTGACATATTCACTATAGAAAAGGCAATCCTCGGCGTATTTAAAATTTGCGACAGTAAAAAATTATTTTTTGAAAAATTTACGATAGAAAAGGCAATCTTCGGCGTATTTAAAATTTGCGACAGTAAAAAATTATTTTTTGAAAAATTTACTATAGAAAAGGCAATCCTCGGCGTATTTAAAATTTGCGACACTAAAAATTTATTTTTTGACATATTCACTATAGAAAAGGCAATCCTCGGCGTATTTAAAATTTCCGACAGTAAAAAATTATTTTTTGAAAAATTTACGATAGAAAAGGCAATCTTCGGCGTATTTAAAATTTGCGACAGTAAAAAATTATTTTTTGAAAAATTTACTATAGAAAAGGCAATCCTCGGCGTATTTAAAATTTGCGACAGTAAAAAATTATTTTTTGATAAATTTACTATAGAAAAGGCAATCCTCGGCGTATTTAAAATTTGCGACAGTAAAAAATTATTTTTTGAAAAATTTACTATAGAAAAGGCAATCCTCGGCGTATTTAAAATTTGCGACAGTAAAAAATTATTTTTTGAAAAATTTACTATAGAAAAGGCAATCCTCGGCGTATTTAAAATTTGCGACAGTAAAAAATTATTTTTTGATAAATTTACTATAGAAAAGGCAATCCTCGGCGTATTTAAAATTTGCGACAGTAAAAATTTATTTTTTGACAAATTCATTATAGGAAAGGCAATCCTCGGCGTATTTAAAATTTGCGACCGTAAAAAATAATTTTTTGATAAATTTACTATAGAAAAGTGAATCCTCGACGTATTTAAAATTTGCGACAGTAAAAAATTATTTTTTGAAAAATTTACTATAGAAAAGGCAATCCTCGGCGTATTTAAAATTTGCGACAGTAAAAAATTATTTTTTGAAAAATTTAATATAGAAAAGGCAATCCTCGGCGTATTTAAAATTTGCGACAGTAAAAAATTATTTTTTGATAAATTTACTATAGAAAAGGCAATCCTCGGCGTATTTAAAATTTGCGACAGTAAAAATTTATTTTTTGACAAATTCATTATAGGAAAGGCAATCCTCGGCGTATTTAAAATTTGCGACCGTAAAAAATAATTTTTTGATAAATTTACTATAGAAAAGTGAATCCTCGACGTATTTAAAATTTGCGACAGTAAAAAATTATTTTTTGAAAAATTTACTATAGAAAAGGCAATCCTCGGCGTATTTAAAATTTGCGACAGTAAAAAATTATTTTTTGAAAAATTTACTATAGAAAAGGCAATCCTCGGCGTATTTAAAATTTGCGACAGTAAAAAATTATTTTTTGAAAAATTTACTATAGCAAAGGCAATCCTCGGCGTATTTAAAATTTGCGACAGTAAAAAATTATTTTTTGAAAAATTTAATATAGAAAAGGCAATCCTCGGCGTATTTAAAATTTGCGACAGTAAAAAATTATTTTTTGATAAATTTACTATAGAAAAGGCAATCCTCGGCGTATTTAAAATTTGCGACAGTAAAAATTTATTTTTTGACAAATTCATTATAGGAAAGGCAATCCTCGGCGTATTTAAAATTTGCGACCGTAAAAAATAATTTTTTGATAAATTTACTATAGAAAAGTGAATCCTCGACGTATTTAAAATTTGCGACAGTAAAAAATTATTTTTTGAAAAATTTACTATAGAAAAGGCAATCCTCGGCGTATTTAAAATTTGCGACACTAAAAATTTATTTTTTGACATATTCACTATAGAAAAGGCAATCCTCGGCGTATTTAAAATTTGCGACAGTAAAAAATTATTTTTTGAAAAATTTACGATAGAAAAGGCAATCTTCGGCGTATTTAAAATTTGCGACAGTAAAAAATTATTTTTTGAAAAATTTACTATAGAAAAGGCAATCCTCGGCGTATTTAAAATTTGCGACAGTAAAAAATTATTTTTTGATAAATTTACTATAGAAAAGGCAATCCTCGGCGTATTTAAAATTTGCGACAGTAAAAAATTATTTTTTGAAAAATTTACTATAGAAAAGGCAATCCTCGGCGTATTTAAAATTTGCGACAGTAAAAAATTATTTTTTGAAAAATTTACTATAGAAAAGGCAATCCTCGGCGTATTTAAAATTTGCGACAGTAAAAAATTATTTTTTGATAAATTTACTATAGAAAAGGCAATCCTCGGCGTATTTAAAATTTGCGACAGTAAAAATTTATTTTTTGACAAATTCATTATAGGAAAGGCAATCCTCGGCGTATTTAAAATTTGCGACCGTAAAAAATAATTTTTTGATAAATTTACTATAGAAAAGTGAATCCTCGACGTATTTAAAATTTGCGACAGTAAAAAATTATTTCTTGAAAAATTTACTATAGAAAAGGCAATCCTCGGCGTATTTAAAATTTGCGACAGTAAAAAATTATTTTTTGAAAAATTTAATATAGAAAAGGCAATCCTCGGCGTATTTAAAATTTGCGACAGTAAAAAAATAAATTTTTGATAAATTTACTATAGAAAAGGCAATCCTCGGCGTATTTAAAATTTGCGACAGTAAAAATTTATTTTTTGACAAATTCATTATAGGAAAGGCAATCCTCGGCGTATTTAAAATTTGCGACCGTAAAAAATAATTTTTTGATAAATTTACTATAGAAAAGTGAATCCTCGACGTATTTAAAATTTGCGACAGTAAAAAATTATTTTTTGAAAAATTTACTATAGAAAAGGCAATCCTCGGCGTATTTAAAATTTGCGACAGTAAAAAATTATTTTTTGAAAAATTTACTATAGAAAAGGCAATCCTCGGCGTATTTAAAATTTGCGACAGTAAAAAATTATTTTTTGAAAAATTTACTATAGAAAAGGCAATCCTCGGCGTATTTAAAATTTGCGACAGTAAAAAATTATTTTTTGAAAAATTTACTATAGAAAAGGCAATCCTCGGCGTATTTAAAATTTGCGACAGTAAAAAATTATTTTTTGAAAAATTTACTATAGAAAAGACAATCCTCGGCGTATTTAAAATTTGCGACAGTAAAAAATTATTTTTTGACAAATTCACTATAGAAAAGGCAATCCTCGGCGTATTTAAAATTTGCGACCGTAAAAAATAATTTTTTGAGAAATTTACTATTGAAAAGGCAATCCTCGGCGTATTTAAAATTTGCGACAGTAAAAAATTATTTTTTGAAAAATTTACTATAGAAAAGGCAATCCTCGGCGTATTTAAAATTTGCGACACTAAAAATTTATTTTTTGACAAATTCACTATAGAAAAGTCAATCCTCGGCGTATTTAAAATTTGCGACAGTAAAAAATTATTTTTTGAAAAATTTACTATAGAAAAGGCAATCCTCGGCGTATTTAAAATTTGCGACAGTAAAAAATTATTTTTTGAAAAATTTACTATAGAAAAGGCAATCCTCGGCGTATTTAAAATTTTCGACAGTAAAAAATTATTTTTTGAAAAATTTACTATAGAAAAGGCAATCCTCGGCGTATTTAAAATTTGCGACAGTTTTGTAAAATTTACTATAGAAAAGGCAATCCTCGGCGTATTTAAAATTTGCGACAGTAAAAATTTATTTTTTGACAAATTCACTATAGAAAAGGCAATCCTCGGCGTATGAAAAATTTGCGACCGTAAAAAATAATTTTTTGAGAAATTTGCTATAAAAAAGGCAATCCTCGACGTATTTAAAATTTGCGACAGTAAAAAATTATTTTTTGAAAAATTTACTATAGAAAAGGCAATCTTCGGCGTATTTAAAATTTGCGACAGTAAAAAATTATTTTTTGAAAAATTTACTATAGAAAAGGCAATCCTCGGCGTATTTAAAATTTGCGACACTAAAAATTTATTTTTTGACAAATTCACTATAGAAAAGGCAATCCTCGGCGTATTTAAAATTTGCGACAGTAAAAAATTATTTTTTGAAAAATTTACTATAGAAAGGGCAATTCTCGGCGTATTTAAAATTTGCGACAGTAAAAAATTATTTTTTGAAAAATTTACTATAGAAAAGGCAATCCTCGGCGTATTTAAAATTTGCGACAGCAAAAAATTATTTTTTGATAAATTTACTATAGAAAAGGCAATCCTCGGCGTATTTAAAATTTGCGACAGTAAAAAATTATTTTTTGATAAATTTACTATAGAAAAGGCAATCCTCGGCGTATTTAAAATTTGCGACAGTAAAAATTTATTTTTTGACAAATTCACTATAGGAAAGGCAATCCTCGGCGTATTTAAAATTTGCGACCGTAAAAAATAATTTTTTGATAAATTTACTATAGAAAAGTGAATCCTCGACGTATTTAAAATTTGCGACAGTAAAAAATTATTTTTTGAAAAATTTACTATAGAAAAGGCAATCCTCGCCGTATTTAAAATTTGCGACAGTAAAAAATTATTTTTTGAAAAATTTACTATAGAAAAGGCAATCCTCGGCGTATTTAAAATTTGCGACAGTAAAAAATTATTTTTTGAAAAATTTACTATAGAAAAGGCAATCCTCGGCGTATTTAAAATTTGCGACAGTAAAAAATTATTTTTTGAAAAATTTACTATAGAAAAGGCAATCCTCGGCGTATTTAAAATTTGCGACAGTAAAAAATTATTTTTTGAAAAATTTACTATAGAAAAGGCAATCCTCGGCGTATTTAAAATTTGCGACAGTAAAAAATTATTTTTTGACAAATTCACTATAGAAAAGGCAATCCTCGGCGTATTTAAAATTTGCGACCGTAAAAAATAATTTTTTGAGAAATTTACTATTGAAAAGGCAATCCTCGGCGTATTTAAAATTTGCGACAGTAAAAAATTATTTTTTGAAAAATTTACTATAGAAAAGGCAATCCTCGGCGTATTTAAAATTTGCGACACTAAAAATTTATTTTTTGACAAATTCACTATAGAAAAGGCAATCCTCGGCGTATTTAAAATTTGCGACAGTAAAAAATTATTTTTTGAAAAATTTACTATAGAAAAGGCAATCCTCGGCGTATTTAAAATTTGCGACAGTAAAAAATTATTTTTTGAAAAATTTACTATAGAAAAGGCAATCCTCGGCGTATTTAAAATTTTCGACAGTAAAAAATTATTTTTTGAAAAATTTACTATAGAAAAGGCAATCCTCGGCGTATTTAAAATTTGCGACAGTTTTGTAAAATTTACTATAGAAAAGGCAATCCTCGGCGTATTTAAAATTTGCGACAGTAAAAATTTATTTTTTGACAAATTCACTATAGAAAAGGCAATCCTCGGCGTATGAAAAATTTGCGACCGTAAAAAATAATTTTTTGAGAAATTTACTATAAAAAAGGCAATCCTCGACGTATTTAAAATTTGCGACAGTAAAAAATTATTTTTTGAAAAATTTACTATAGAAAAGGCAATCTTCGGCGTATTTAAAATTTGCGACAGTAAAAAATTATTTTTTGAAAAATTTACTATAGAAAAGGCAATCCTCGGCGTATTTAAAATTTGCGACACTAAAAATTTATTTTTTGACAAATTCACTATAGAAAAGGCAATCCTCGGCGTATTTAAAATTTGCGACAGTAAAAAATTATTTTTTGAAAAATTTACTATAGAAAGGGCAATTCTCGGCGTATTTAAAATTTGCGACAGTAAAAAATTATTTTTTGAAAAATTTACTATAGAAAAGGCAATCCTCGGCGTATTTAAAATTTGCGACAGCAAAAAATTATTTTTTGATAAATTTACTATAGAAAAGGCAATCCTCGGCGTATTTAAAATTTGCGACAGTAAAAAATTATGTTTTGATAAATTTACTATAGTTTACTATAGAAAAGGCAATCCTCGGCGTATTTAAAATTTGCGACAGTAAAAATTTATTTTTTGACAAATTCACTATAGGAAAGGCAATCCTCGGCGTATTTAAAATTTGCGACCGTAAAAAATAATTTTTGATAATTTACTATAGAAAAGTGAATCCTCGACGTATTTAAAATTTGCGACAGTAAAAAATTATTTTTTGAAAAATTTACTATAGAAAAGGCAATCCTCGGCGTATTTAAAATTTGCGACAGTAAAAAATAATTTTTTGAGAAATTTAGTATAGAAAAGACAATCCTCGACGTATTTGCGACAGTAAAAAATTATTTTTTGAAAAATTTACTATAGAAAGGGCAATTCTCGGCGTATTTAAAATGTGCGACAGTAAAAAATTATTTTTTGAAAAATTTACTATAGAAAAGGCAATCCTCGGCGTATTTAAAATTTGCGACAGTAAAAAATTATTTTTTGAAAAATTTACTATAGAAAAGGCAATCCTCGGCGTATTTAAAATTTGCGACAGTAAAAAATTATTTTTTGAAAAATTTACTATAGAAAAGGCAATCCTCGGCATATTTAAAATTTGCGACAGTAAAAAATTATTTTTTGAAAAATTTACTATAGAAAAGGCAATCCTCGGCGTATTTAAAATTTGAGACAGTAAAAATTTATTTTTTGAGAAATTCACTATAGAAAAGGCAATCCTCGGCGTATTTAAAATTTGCGACAGTAAAAAATTATTTTTTGAAAAATTTACTATAGAAAGGGCAATTCTCGGCGTATTTAAAATTTGCGACAGTAAAAAATTATTTTTTGAAAAATTTACTATAGAAAAGGCAATCCTCTTCGTATTTAAAATTTGCGACAGTAAAAAATTATTTTTTGATAAATTTTCTATAGAAAAGGCAATCCTCGGCGTATTTAAAATTTGCGACAGTAAAAATTTATTTTTTGAAAAATTTACTATAGAAAAGGCAATCCTCGGCGTATTTAAAATTTGCGACAGTAAAAAATTATTTTTTGACAAATTCACTATAGAAAAGGCAATCCTCGGCGTATTTAAAATTTGGCGACCGTAAAAAATAATTTTTTGAGAAATTTACTATTGAAAAGGCAATCCTCGGCGTATTTAAAATTTGCGACAGTAAAAAATTATTTTTTGAAAAATTACTATAGAAAAGGCAATCCTCGGCGTATTTAAAATTTGCGACACTAAAAATTTATTTTTTGACAAATTCACTATAGAAAAGGCAATCCTCGGCGTATTTAAAATTTGCGACAGTAAAAAATTATTTTTTGAAAAATTTACTATAGAAAAGGCAATCCTCGGCGTATTTAAAATTTGCGACAGTAAAAAATTATTTTTTGAAAAATTTATTATAGAAAAGGCAATCCTCGGCGTATTTAAAATTTTCGACAGTAAAAAATTATTTTTTGAAAAATTTACTATAGAAAAGGCAATCCTCGGCGTATTTAAAATTTGCGACAGTTTTGTAAAATTTACTATAGAAAAGGCAATCCTCGGGCGTATTTAAAATTTGCGACAGTAAAAATTTATTTTTTGACAAATTCACTATAGAAAAAGGCAATCCTCGGCGTATGAAAAATTTGCGACCGTAAAAAATAATTTTTTGAGAAATTTACTATAAAAAAGGCAATCCTCGACGTATTTAAAATTTGCGACAGTAAAAAATTATTTTTTGAAAAATTTACTATAGAAAAGGCAATTTTCGGCGTATTTAAAATTTGCGACAGTAAAAAATTATTTTTTGAAAAATTTACTATAGAAAAGGCAATCCTCGGCGTATTTAAAATTTGCGACACTAAAAATTTATTTTTTGACAAATTCACTATAGAAAAGACAATCCTCGGCGTATTTAAAATTTGCGACAGTAAAAAATTATTTTTTGAAAAATTTACTATAGAAAGGGCAATTCTCGGCGTATTTAAAATTTGCGACAGTAAAAAATTATTTTTTGAAAAATTTACTATAGAAAAGGCAATCCTCGGCGTATTTAAAATTTGCGACAGCAAAAAATTATTTTTTGATAAATTTACTATAGAAAAGGCAATCCTCGGCGTATTTAAAATTTGCGACAGTAAAAAATTATTTTTTGATAAATTTACTATAGAAAAGGCAATCCTCGGCGTATTTAAAATTTGCGACAGTAAAAAAATTATTTTTTGAAAAATTTACTATAGAAAAGGCAATCCTCGGCGTATTTAAAATTTGCGACAGTAAAAAATTATTTTTTGAAAAATTTACTATAGAAAAGGCAATCCTCGGCGTATTTAAAATTTGCGACAGTAAAAAATTATTTTTTGATAAATTTACTATAGAAAAGGCAATCCTCGGCGTATTTAAAATTTGCGACAGTAAAAATTTATTTTTTGACAAATTCATTATAGGAAAGGCAATCCTCGGCGTATTTAAAATTTGCGACCGTAAAAAATAATTTTTTGATAAATTTACTATAGAAAAGTGAATCCTCGACGTATTTAAAATTTGCGACAGTAAAAAATTATTTTTTGAAAAATTTACTATAGAAAAGGCAATCCTCGGCGTATTTAAAATTTGCGACAGTAAAAAATTATTTTTTGAAAAATTTAATATAGAAAAGGCAATCCTCGGCGTATTTAAAATTTGCGACAGTAAAAAATTATTTTTTGATAAATTTACTATAGAAAAGGCAATCCTCGGCGTATTTAAAATTTGCGACAGTAAAAATTTATTTTTTGACAAATTCATTATAGGAAAGGCAATCCTCGGCGTATTTAAAATTTGCGACCGTAAAAAATAATTTTTTGATAAATTTACTATAGAAAAGTGAATCCTCGACGTATTTAAAATTTGCGACAGTAAAAAATTATTTTTTGAAAAATTTACTATAGAAAAGGCAATCCTCGGCGTATTTAAAATTTGCGACAGTAAAAAATTATTTTTTGAAAAATTTACTATAGAAAAGGCAATCCTCGGCGTATTTAAAATTTGCGACAGTAAAAAATTATTTTTTGAAAAATTTACTATAGAAAAGGCAATCCTCGGCGTATTTAAAATTTGCGACAGTAAAAAATTATTTTTTGAAAAATTTACTATAGAAAAGGCAATCCTCGGCGTATTTAAAATTTGCGACAGTAAAAAATTATTTTTTGAAAAATTTACTATAGAAAAGACAATCCTCGGCGTATTTAAAATTTGCGACAGTAAAAAATTATTTTTTGAAAAATTTACTATAGAAAAGGCAATCCTCGGCGTATTTAAAATTTGCGACCGTAAAAAATAATTTTTTGAGAAATTTACTATTGAAAAGGCAATCCTCGGCGTATTTAAAATTTGCGACAGTAAAAAATTATTTTTTGAAAAATTTACTATAGAAAAGGCAATCCTCGGCGTATTTAAAATTTGCGACACTAAAAATTTATTTTTTGACAAATTCACTATAGAAAAGGCAATCCTCGGCGTATTTAAAATTTGCGACAGTAAAAAATTATTTTTTGAAAAATTTACTATAGAAAAGGCAATCCTCGGCGTATTTAAAATTTGCGACAGTAAAAAATTATTTTTTGAAAAATTTACTATAGAAAAGGCAATCCTCGGCGTATTTAAAATTTTCGACAGTAAAAAATTATTTTTTGAAAAATTTACTATAGAAAAGGCAATCCTCGGCGTATTTAAAATTTGCGACAGTTTTGTAAAATTTACTATAGAAAAGGCAATCCTCGGCGTATTTAAAATTTGCGACAGTAAAAATTTATTTTTTGACAAATTCACTATAGAAAAGGCAATCCTCGGCGTATGAAAAATTTGCGACCGTAAAAAATAATTTTTTGAGAAATTTACTATAAAAAAGGCAATCCTCGACGTATTTAAAATTTGCGACAGTAAAAAATTATTTTTTGAAAAATTTACTATAGAAAAGGCAATCTTCGGCGTATTTAAAATTTGCGACAGTAAAAAATTATTTTTTGAAAAATTTACTATAGAAAAGGCAATCCTCGGCGTATTTAAAATTTGCGACACTAAAAATTTATTTTTTGACAAATTCACTATAGAAAAGGCAATCCTCGGCGTATTTAAAATTTGCGACAGTAAAAAATTATTTTTTGAAAAATTTACTATAGAAAGGGCAATTCTCGGCGTATTTAAAATTTGCGACAGTAAAAAATTATTTTTTGAAAAATTTACTATAGAAAAGGCAATCCTCGGCGTATTTAAAATTTGCGACAGCAAAAAATTATTTTTTGATAAATTTACTATAGAAAAGGCAATCCTCGGCGTATTTAAAATTTGCGACAGTAAAAAATTATGTTTTGATAAATTTACTATAGAAAAGGCAATCCTCGGCGTATTTAAAATTTGCGACAGTAAAAATTTATTTTTTGACAAATTCACTATAGGAAAGGCAATCCTCGGCGTATTTAAAATTTGCGACCGTAAAAAATAATTTTTTGATAAATTTACTATAGAAAAGTGAATCCTCGACGTATTTAAAATTTGCGACAGTAAAAAATTATTTTTTGAAAAATTTACTATAGAAAAGGCAATCCTCGGCGTATTTAAAATTTGCGACAGTAAAAAATAATTTTTTGAGAAATTTAGTATAGAAAAGACAATCCTCGACGTATTTGCGACAGTAAAAAATTATTTTTTGAAAAATTTACTATAGAAAGGGCAATTCTCGGCGTATTTAAAATGTGCGACAGTAAAAAATTATTTTTTGAAAAATTTACTATAGAAAAGGCAATCCTCGGCGTATTTAAAATTTGCGACAGTAAAAAATTATTTTTTGAAAAATTTACTATAGAAAAGGCAATCCTCGGCGTATTTAAAATTTGCGACAGTAAAAAATTATTTTTTGAAAAATTTACTATAGAAAAGGCAATCCTCGGCATATTTAAAATTTGCGACAGTAAAAAATTATTTTTTGAAAAATTTACTATAGAAAAGGCAATCCTCGGCGTATTTAAAATTTGAGACAGTAAAAATTTATTTTTTGAGAAATTCACTATAGAAAAGGCAATCCTCGGCGTATTTAAAATTTGCGACAGTAAAAAATTATTTTTTGAAAAATTTACTATAGAAAGGGCAATTCTCGGCGTATTTAAAATTTGCGACAGTAAAAAATTATTTTTTGAAAAATTTACTATAGAAAAGGCAATCCTCTTCGTATTTAAAATTTGCGACAGTAAAAAATTATTTTTTGATAAATTTTCTATAGAAAAGGCAATCCTCGGCGTATTTAAAATTTGCGACAGTAAAAATTTATTTTTTGAAAAATTTACTATAGAAAAGGCAATCCTCGGCGTATTTAAAATTTGCGACAGTAAAAAATATTTTTTGACAAATTCACTATAGAAAAGGCAATCCTCGGCGTATTTAAAATTTGCGACCGTAAAAAATAATTTTTTGAGAAATTTACTATTGAAAAGGCAATCCTCGGCGTATTTAAAATTTGCGACAGTAAAAAATTATTTTTTGAAAAATTTACTATAGAAAAGGCAATCCTCGGCGTATTTAAAATTTGCGACACTAAAAATTTATTTTTTGACAAATTCACTATAGAAAAGGCAATCCTCGGCGTATTTAAAATTTGCGACAGTAAAAAATTATTTTTTGAAAAATTTACTATAGAAAAGGCAATCCTCGGCGTATTTAAAATTTGCGACAGTAAAAAATTATTTTTTGAAAAATTTATTATAGAAAAGGCAATCCTCGGCGTATTTAAAATTTTCGACAGTAAAAAATTATTTTTTGAAAAATTTACTATAGAAAAGGCAATCCTCGGCGTATTTAAAATTTGCGACAGTTTTGTAAAATTTACTATAGAAAAGGCAATCCTCGGCGTATTTAAAATTTGCGACAGTAAAAATTTATTTTTTGACAAATTCACTATAGAAAAGGCAATCCTCGGCGTATGAAAAATTTGCGACCGTAAAAAATAATTTTTTGAGAAATTTACTATAAAAAAGGCAATCCTCGACGTATTTAAAATTTGCGACAGTAAAAAATTATTTTTTGAAAAATTTACTATAGAAAAGGCAATCTTCGGCGTATTTAAAATTTGCGACAGTAAAAAATTATTTTTTGAAAAATTTACTATAGAAAAGGCAATCCTCGGCGTATTTAAAATTTGCGACACTAAAAATTTATTTTTTGACAAATTCACTATAGAAAAGACAATCCTCGGCGTATTTAAAATTTGCGACAGTAAAAAATTATTTTTTGAAAAATTTACTATAGAAAGGGCAATTCTCGGCGTATTTAAAATTTGCGACAGTAAAAAATTATTTTTTGAAAAATTTACTATAGAAAAGGCAATCCTCGGCGTATTTAAAATTTGCGACAGCAAAAAATTATTTTTTGATAAATTTACTATAGAAAAGGCAATCCTCGGCGTATTTAAAATTTGCGACAGTAAAAAATTATTTTTTGATAAATTTACTATAGAAAAGGCAATCCTCGGCGTATTTAAAATTTGCGACAGTAAAAAATTATTTTTTGAAAAATTTACTATAGAAAAGGCAATCCTCGGCGTATTTAAAATTTGCGACAGTAAAAAATTATTTTTTGAAAAATTTACTATAGAAAAGGCAATCCTCGGCGTATTTAAAATTTGCGACAGTAAAAAATTATTTTTTGATAAATTTACTATAGAAAAGGCAATCCTCGGCGTATTTAAAATTTGCGACAGTAAAAATTTATTTTTTGACAAATTCATTATAGGAAAGGCAATCCTCGGCGTATTTAAAATTTGCGACCGTAAAAAATAATTTTTTGATAAATTTACTATAGAAAAGTGAATCCTCGACGTATTTAAAATTTGCGACAGTAAAAAATTATTTTTTGAAAAATTTACTATAGAAAAGGCAATCCTCGGCGTATTTAAAATTTGCGACAGTAAAAAATTATTTTTTGAAAAATTTAATATAGAAAAGGCAATCCTCGGCGTATTTAAAATTTGCGACAGTAAAAAATTATTTTTTGATAAATTTACTATAGAAAAGGCAATCCTCGGCGTATTTAAAATTTGCGACAGTAAAAATTTATTTTTTGACAAATTCATTATAGGAAAGGCAATCCTCGGCGTATTTAAAATTTGCGACCGTAAAAAATAATTTTTTGATAAATTTACTATAGAAAAGTGAATCCTCGACGTATTTAAAATTTGCGACAGTAAAAAATTATTTTTTGAAAAATTTACTATAGAAAAGGCAATCCTCGGCGTATTTAAAATTTGCGACAGTAAAAAATTATTTTTTGAAAAATTTACTATAGAAAAGGCAATCCTCGGCGTATTTAAAATTTGCGACAGTAAAAAATTATTTTTTGAAAAATTTACTATAGAAAAGGCAATCCTCGGCGTATTTAAAATTTGCGACAGTAAAAAATTATTTTTTGAAAAATTTACTATAGAAAAGGCAATCCTCGGCGTATTTAAAATTTGCGACAGTAAAAAATTATTTTTTGAAAAATTTACTATAGAAAAGACAATCCTCGGCGTATTTAAAATTTGCGACAGTAAAAAATTATTTTTTGACAAATTCACTATAGAAAAGGCAATCCTCGGCGTATTTAAAATTTGCGACCGTAAAAAATAATTTTTTGAGAAATTTACTATTGAAAAGGCAATCCTCGGCGTATTTAAAATTTGCGACAGTAAAAAATTATTTTTTGAAAAATTTACTATAGAAAAGGCAATCCTCGGCGTATTTAAAATTTGCGACACTAAAAATTTATTTTTTGACAAATTCACTATAGAAAAGGCAATCCTCGGCGTATTTAAAATTTGCGACAGTAAAAAATTATTTTTTGAAAAATTTACTATAGAAAAGGCAATCCTCGGCGTATTTAAAATTTGCGACAGTAAAAAATTATTTTTTGAAAAATTTACTATAGAAAAGGCAATCCTCGGCGTATTTAAAATTTTCGACAGTAAAAAATTATTTTTTGAAAAATTTACTATAGAAAAGGCAATCCTCGGCGTATTTAAAATTTGCGACAGTTTTGTAAAATTTACTATAGAAAAGGCAATCCTCGGCGTATTTAAAATTTGCGACAGTAAAAATTTATTTTTTGACAAATTCACTATAGAAAAGGCAATCCTCGGCTTATGAAAAATTTGCGACCGTAAAAAATAATTTTTTGAGAAATTTACTATAAAAAAGGCAATCCTCGACGTATTTAAAATTTGCGACAGTAAAAAATTATTTTTTGAAAAATTTACTATAGAAAAGGCAATCTTCGGCGTATTTAAAATTTGCGACAGTAAAAAATTATTTTTTGAAAAATTTACTATAGAAAAGGCAATCCTCGGCGTATTTAAAATTTGCGACACTAAAAATTTATTTTTTGACAAATTCACTATAGAAAAGGCAATCCTCGGCGTATTTAAAATTTGCGACAGTAAAAAATTATTTTTTGAAAAATTTACTATAGAAAGGGCAATTCTCGGCGTATTTAAAATTTGCGACAGTAAAAAATTATTTTTTGAAAAATTTACTATAGAAAAGGCAATCCTCGGCGTATTTAAAATTTGCGACAGCAAAAAATTATTTTTTGATAAATTTACTATAGAAAAGGCAATCCTCGGCGTATTTAAAATTTGCGACAGTAAAAAATTATTTTTTGATAAATTTACTATAGAAAAGGCAATCCTCGGCGTATTTAAAATTTGCGACAGTAAAAATTTATTTTTTGACAAATTCACTATAGGAAAGGCAATCCTCGGCGTATTTAAAATTTGCGACCGTAAAAAATAATTTTTTGATAAATTTACTATAGAAAAGTGAATCCTCGACGTATTTAAAATTTGCGACAGTAAAAAATTATTTTTTGAAAAATTTACTATAGAAAAGGCAATCCTCGGCGTATTTAAAATTTGCGACAGTAAAAAATTATTTTTTGAAAAATTTACTATAGAAAAGGCAATCCTCGGCGTATTTAAAATTTGCGAGAGTAAAAAATTATTTTTTGAAAAATTTACTATAGAAAAGGCAATCCTCGGCGTATTTAAAATTTGCGACAGTAAAAAATTATTTTTTGAAAAATTTACTATAGAAAAGGCAATCCTCGGCGTATTTAAAATTTGCGACAGTAAAAAATTATTTTTTGAAAAATTTACTATAGAAAAGGCAATCCTCGGCGTATTTAAAATTTGCGACAGTAAAAAATTATTTTTTGACAAATTCACTATAGAAAAGGCAATCCTCGGCGTATTTAAAATTTGCGACCGTAAAAAATAATTTTTTGAGAAATTTACTATTGAAAAGGCAATCCTCGGCGTATTTAAAATTTGCGACAGTAAAAAATTATTTTTTGAAAAATTTACTATAGAAAAGGCAATCCTCGGCGTATTTAAAATTTGCGACACTAAAAATTTATTTTTTGACAAATTCACTATAGAAAAGGCAATCCTCGGCGTATTTAAAATTTGCGACAGTAAAAAATTATTTTTTGAAAAATTTACTATAGAAAAGGCAATCCTCGGCGTATTTAAAATTTGCGACAGTAAAAAATTATTTTTTGAAAAATTTACTATAGAAAAGGCAATCCTCGGCGTATTTAAAATTTTCGACAGTAAAAAATTATTTTTTGAAAAATTTACTATAGAAAAGGCAATCCTCGGCGTATTTAAAATTTGCGACAGTTTTGTAAAATTTACTATAGAAAAGGCAATCCTCGGCGTATTTAAAATTTGCGACAGTAAAAATTTATTTTTTGACAAATTCACTATAGAAAAGGCAATCCTCGGCGTATGAAAAATTTGCGACCGTAAAAAATAATTTTTTGAGAAATTTACTATAAAAAAGGCAATCCTCGACGTATTTAAAATTTGCGACAGTAAAAAATTATTTTTTGAAAAATTTACTATAGAAAAGGCAATCTTCGGCGTATTTAAAATTTGCGACAGTAAAAAATTATTTTTTGAAAAATTTACTATAGAAAAGGCAATCCTCGGCGTATTTAAAATTTGCGACACTAAAAATTTATTTTTTGACAAATTCACTATAGAAAAGGCAATCCTCGGCGTATTTAAAATTTGCGACAGTAAAAAATTATTTTTTGAAAAATTTACTATAGAAAGGGCAATTCTCGGCGTATTTAAAATTTGCGACAGTAAAAAATTATTTTTTGAAAAATTTACTATAGAAAAGGCAATCCTCGGCGTATTTAAAATTTGCGACAGCAAAAAATTATTTTTTGATAAATTTACTATAGAAAAGGCAATCCTCGGCGTATTTAAAATTTGCGACAGTAAAAAATTATTTTTTGATAAATTTACTATAGAAAAGGCAATCCTCGGCGTATTTAAAATTTGCGACAGTAAAAATTTATTTTTTGACAAATTCACTATAGGAAAGGCAATCCTCGGCGTATTTAAAATTTGCGACCATAAAAAATAATTTTTTGATAAATTTACTATAGAAAAGTGAATCCTCGACGTATTTAAAATTTGCGACAGTAAAAAATTATTTTTTGAAAAATTTACTATAGAAAAGGCAATCCTCGGCGTATTTAAAATTTGCGACAGTAAAAAATAATTTTTTGAGAAATTTAGTATAGAAAAGACAATCCTCGACGTATTTGCGACAGTAAAAAATTATTTTTTGAAAAATTTACTATAGAAAGGGCAATTCTCGGCGTATTTAAAATTTGCGACAGTAAAAAATTATTTTTTGAAAAATTTACTATAGAAAAGGCAATCCTCGGCGTATTTAAAATTTGCGACAGTAAAAAATTATTTTTTGAAAAATTTACTATAGAAAAGGCAATCCTCGGCGTATTTAAAATTTGCGACAGTAAAAAATTATTTTTTGAAAAATTTACTATAGAAAAGGCAATCCTCGGCATATTTAAAATTTGCGACAGTAAAAAATTATTTTTTGAAAAATTTACTATAGAAAAGGCAATCCTCGGCGTATTTAAAATTTGAGACAGTAAAAATTTATTTTTTGAGAAATTCACTATAGAAAAGGCAATCCTCGGCGTATTTAAAATTTGCGACAGTAAAAAATTATTTTTTGAAAAATTTACTATAGAAAGGGCAATTCTCGGCGTATTTAAAATTTGCGACAGTAAAAAATTATTTTTTGAAAAATTTACTATAGAAAAGGCAATCCTCGGCGTATTTAAAATTTGCGACAGTAAAAAATTATTTTTTGATAAATTTTCTATAGAAAAGGCAATCCTCGGCGTATTTAAAATTTGCGACAGTAAAAATTTATTTTTTGACAAATTCACTATAGGAAAGGCAATCCTCGGCGTATTTAAAATTTGCGACCGTAAAAAATAATTTTTTGATAAATTTACTATAGAAAAGTGAATCCTCGACGTATTTAAAATTTGCGACAGTAAAAAATTATTTTTTGAAAAATTTACTATAGAAAAGGCAATCCTCGGCGTATTTAAAATTTGCGACAGTAAAAAATTATTTTTTGAAAAATTTAATATAGAAAAGGCAATCCTCGGCGTATTTAAAATTTGCGACAGTAAAAAATTATTTTTTGAAAAATTTACTATAGAAAAGGCAATCCTCGGCGTATTTAAAATTTGCGACAGTAAAAAATTATTTTTTGAAAAATTTAATATGGAAAAGGCAATCCTCGGCGTATTTAAAATTTGCGACAGTAAAAAATAATTTTTTGATAAATTTACTATAGAAAAGTCGATACTCGACGTATTTAAAATTTGCGACAGTAAAAAATTATTTTTTGAAAAATTTACTATAAAAAAGGCAATCCTCGGCGTATTTAAAATTTGCGACAGTAAAAAATTATTTTTTGAAAAATTTACTATAGAAAAGGCAATCCTCGGCGTATTTAAAATTTGCGACAGTAAAAAATTATTTTTTGAAAAATTTAATATAGAAAAGGCAATCCTCGGCGTATTTAAAATTTGCGACAGTAAAAATTTATTTTTTGATAAATTCACTATAGAAAAGGCAATCCTCGGCGTATTAAAAATTTGCGACCGTAAAAAATAATTTTTTGAGAAATTTAGTATAGAAAAGCCAATCCTCGACGTATTTGCGACAGTAAAAAATTATTTTTTGAAAAATTTACTATAGAAAGGGCAATTCTCGGCGTATTTAAAATTTGCGACAGTAAAAAATTATTTTTTGAAAAATTTACTATAGAAAAGGCAATCCTCGGCGTATTTAAAATTTGCGACAGTAAAAAATAATTTTTTGAAAAATTTACTATAGAAAAGGCAATCCTCGGCGTATTTAAAATTTGCGACAGTAAAAAATTATTTTTTGAAAAATTTACTATGGAAAAGGCAATCCTCGGCATATTTAAAATTTGCGACAGTAAAAAATTATTTTTTGAAAAATTTACTATAGAAAAGGCAATCCTCGGCGTATTTAAAATTTGCGACAGTAAAAATTTATTTTTTGACAAATTCACTATAGAAAAGGCAATCCTCGGCGTATTAAAAATTTGCGACCGTAAAAAATAATTTTTTGATAAATTTACTATAGAAAAGTCAATCCTCGACGTATTTAAAATTTGCGACAGTAAAAAATTATTTTTTGAAAAATTTACTATAGAAAAGGCAATCCTCGGCGTATTTAAAATTTGCGACAGTAAAAAATTATTTTTTGAAAAATTTACTATAGAAAAGGCAATCCTCGGAGTATTTAAAATTTGCGACAGTAAAAAATTATTTTTTGAAAAATTTACTATAGAAAAGGCAATCCTCGGCGTATTTAAAATTTGCGACAGTAAAAAATTATTGTTTGAAAAATTTAATATAGAAAAGGCAATCCTCGGCGTATTTAAAATTTGCGACAGTAAAAAATAATTTTTTGATAAATTTACTATAGAAAAGGCAATCCTCGGCGTATTTAAAATTTGCGACAGTAAAAATTTATTTTTTGACAAATTCACTATAGGAAAGGCAATCCTCGGCGTATTTAAAATTTGCGACAGTAAAAAATTATTTTCTGATAAATTTACTATAGAAAAGTGAATCCTCGACGTATTTAAAATTTGCGACAGTAAAAAATTATTTTTTGAAAAATTTACTATAGAAAAGGCAATCCTCGGCGTATTTAAAGTTTGCGACAGTAAAAAATTATTTTTTGGAAAATTTACTATAGAAAAGGCAATCCTCGGCGTATTTAAAATTTGCGACAGCAAAAAATTATTTTTTGAAAAATTTACTATAGGAAAGGCAATCCTCGGCGTATTTAAAATTTGCGACAGTAAAAAATTATTTTTTGGAAAATTTACTATAGAAAAGGCAATCCTCGGCGTATTTAAAATTTGCGACAGTAAAAAATTATTTTTTGAAAAATTTAATATAGAAAAGGCAATCCTCGGCGTATTTATAATTTGCGACAGTAAAACTTTAGTTTTTGACAAATTCACTATAGAAAAGGCAATCCTCGGCGTATTAAAAATTTGCTACCGTAAAAAATAATTTTTTGAGAAATTTAGTATAGAAAAGGAAATCCTCGACGTATTTAAAATTTGCGACAGTAAAAAATTATTTTTTGAAAAATTTACTATAGAAAGGGCAATTCTCGGCTTATTTAAAATTTGCGACAGTAAAAAATTATTTTTTGAAAAATTTACTATAGAAAAGGCAATCCTCGGCGTATTTAAAATTTGCGACAGTAAAAAATTATTTTTTGATAAATTTACTATAGATAAGGCAATCCTCGGCGTATTTAAAATTTGCGACAGTAAAAATTTATTTTTTGACAAATTCATTATAGGAAAGGCAATCCTCGGCGTATTTAAAATTTGCGACAGTAAAAAATAATTTTTTGAAAAATTTACTATAGAAAAGGCAATCCTCGGCGTATTTAAAATTTGCGACAGTAAAAAATTATTTTTTGAAAAATTTACTATAGAAAAGGCAATCCTCGGCGTATTTAAAATTTGCGACAGTAAAAAATTATTTTTTGAAAAATTTAATATAGAAAAGGCAATCCTCGGCGTATTTAAAATTTGCGACAGTAAAAAATTATTTTTTGAAAAATTTACTATAGAAAAGGCAATCCTCGGCGTATTTAAAATTTGCGACAGTAAAAATTTATTTTTTGACAAATTCATTATAGGAAAGGCAATCCTTGGCGTATTTAAAATTTGCGACCGTAAAAAATAATTTTTTGATAAATTTACTATTGAAAAGTGAATCCTCGACGTATTTAAAATTTGCGACAGTAAAAAATTATTTTTTGAAAAATTTACTATAGAAAAGGCAATCCTCGGCGTATTTAAAATTTGCGACAGTAAAAAATTATTTTTTGAAAAATTTACTATAGAAAAGGCAATCCTCGGCGTATTTAAAATTTGCGACAGTAAAAAATTATTTTTTGAAAAATTTACTATAGAAAAGGCAATCCTCGGCGTATTTAAAATTTGCGAGAGTAAAAAATTATTTTTTGAAAAATTTACTATAGAAAAGGCAATCCTCGGCGTATTTAAAATTTGCGACAGTAAAAAATTATTTTTTGAAAAATTTACTATAGAAAAGGCAATCCTCGGCGTATTTAAAATTTGCGACAGTAAAAAATTATTTTTCGACAAATTCACTATAGAAAAGGCAATTCTCGGCGTATTTAAAATTTGCGACCGTAAAAAATAATTTTTTGAGAAATTTACTATTGAAAAGGCAATCCTCGGCGTATTTAAAATTTGCGACAGTAAAAAATTTTTTTTTGAAAAATTTACTATAGAAAAGGCAATCCTCGGCGTATTTAAAATTTGCGACACTAAAAATTTATTTTTTGACAAATTCACTATAGAAAAGGCAATCCTCGGCGTATTTAAAATTTGCGACAGGAAAAAATTATTTTTTGAAAAATTTACTATAGAAAAGGCAATCCTCGGCGTATTTAAAATTTGCGACAGTAAAAAATTATTTTTTGAAAAATTTACTATAGAAAAGGCAATCCTCGGCGTATTTAAAATTTGCGACAGTAAAAAATTATTTTTTGAAAAATTTACTATAGAAAAGGCGATCCTCGGCGTATTTAAAATTTGCGACAGTTTTGAAAAATTTACTATAGAAAAGGCAATCCTCGACGTATTTAAAATTTGCGACAGTAAACAATTATTTTTTGAAAAATTTACTATAGAAAAGGCAATCTTCGGCGTATTTAAAATTTGCGACAGTAAAAAATTGTTTTTTGAAAAATTTACTATAGAAAAGGCAATCCTCGGCGTATTTAAAATTTGCGACAGTAAAAATTTATTTTTTGACAAATTCATTATAGGAAAGGCAATCCTCGGCGTATTTAAAATTTGCGACAGTAAAAAATAATTTTTTGAAAAATTTACTATAGAAAAGGCAATCCTCGGCGTATTTAAAATTTGCGACAGTAAAAAATTATTTTTTGAAAAATTTACTATAGAAAAGGCAATCCTCGGCATATTTAAAATTTGCGACAGTAAAAAATTATTTTTTGAAAAATTTAATATAGAAAAGGCAATCCTCGGCGTATTTGAAATTTGCGACAGTAAAAAATTATTTTTTGAAAAATTTACTATAGAAAAGGCAATCCTCGGCGTATTTAAAATTTGCGACAGTAAAAATTTATTTTTTGACAAATTCATTATAGGAAAGGCAATCCTTGGCGTATTTAAAATTTGCGACCGTAAAAAATAATTTTTTGATAAATTTACTATTGAAAAGTGAATCCTCGACGTATTTAAAATTTGCGACAGTAAAAAATTATTTTTTGAAAAATTTACTATAGAAAAGGCAATCCTCGGCGTATTTAAAATTTGCGACAGTAAAAAATTATTTTTTGAAAAATTTACTATAGAAAAGGCAATCCTAGGCGTATTTAAAATTTGCGACAGTAAAAAATTATTTTTTGAAAAATTTACTATAGAAAAGGCAATCCTCGGCGTATTTAAAATTTGCGACAGTAAAAAATTATTTTTTGAAAAATTTACTATAGAAAAGGCAATCCTCGGCGTATTTAAAATTTGCGACAGTAAAAAATTATTTTTTGAAAAATTTACTATAGAAAAGGCAATCCTCGGCGTATTTAAAATTTGCGACAGTAAAAAATTATTTTTTGACAAATTCACTATAGAAAAGGCAATTCTCGGCGTATTTAAAATTTGCGACCGTAAAAAATAATTTTTTGAGAAATTTACTATTGAAAAGGCAATCCTCGGCGTATTTAAAATTTGCGACAGTAAAAAATTTTTTTTTGAAAAATTTACTATAGAAAAGGCAATCCTCGGCGTATTTAAAATTTGCGACACTAAAAATTTATTTTTTGACAAATTCACTATAGAAAAGGCAATCCTCGGCGTATTTAAAATTTGCGACAGGAAAAAATTATTTTTTGAAAAATTTACTATAGAAAAGGCAATCCTCGGCGTATTTAAAATTTGCGACAGTAAAAAATTATTTTTTGAAAAATTTACTATAGAAAAGGCAATCCTCGGCGTATTTAAAATTTGCGACAGTAAAAAATTATTTTTTGAAAAATTTACTATAGAAAAGGCGATCCTCGGCGTATTTAAAATTGGCGACAGTTTTGAAAAATTTACTATAGAAAAGGCAATCCTCGACGTATTTAAAATTTGCGACAGTAAGCAATTATTTTTTGAAAAATTTACTATAGAAAAGGCAATCTTCGGCGTATTTAAAATTTGCGACAGTAAAAAATTATTTTTTGAAAAATTTACTATAGAAAAGGCAATCCTCGGCGTATTTAAAATTTGCGACACTAAAAATTTATTTTTTGACAAATTCACTATAGAAAAGGCAATCCTCGGCGTATTTAAAATTTGCGACAGTAAAAAATTATTTTTTGAAAAATTTACTATAGAAAACGCAATCCTCGGTGTATTTAAAATTTGCGACAGTAAAAAATTATTTTTTGAAAAATTTACTATAGAAAAGGCAATCCTCGGCGTATTTAAAATTTGCGACAGTAAAAAATTATTTTTTGAAAAATTTACTATAGAAAAGGCTATCCTCGGCGTAATTAAAATTTGCGACAGTAAAAAATTATTTTTTGAAAAATTTACTATAGAAAAGGCAATCCTCGGCGTATTTAAAATTTGCGACAGTAAAAATTTATTTTTTGACAAATTCACTATAGAAAAGGCAATCCTCGGCGTATTAAAAATTTGCAACTTTAAAAAATAATTTTTTGAGAAATTTACTATAGGGAAGGCAATCCTCGACGTATTTAAAATTTGCGACAGTAAAAAATTATTTTTTGAGAAATTTACTATAGAAAAGGCAATCCTCGGCGTATTTAAAATTTGCGACAGTAAAAAATTATTTTTTGAAAAATTTACTATAGAAAAGGCAATCCTCGGCGTATTTAAAATTTGCGACAGTAAAAATTTATTTTTTGACAAAGTCACTATAGAAAAGTCAATCCTCGACGTATTGAAAATTTGCGACAGTAAAAAATTATTTTTTGAAAAATTTACTATAGAAAAGGCAATCCTCGGCGTATTTAAAATTTGCGACAGTAAAAAATTATTTTTTGAAAAATTTAATATAGAAAAGGCAATCCTCGGCGTATTTAAAATTTGCGACAGTAAAAAATTATATTTTGAAAAATTTACTATAGAAAAGGCAATCCTCGGCGTATTTAAAATTTGCGACAGTAAAAAATTATTTTTTGAAAAATTTAATATAGAAAAGGCAATCCTCGGCGAATTTAAAATTTGCGACAGTAAAAATTAATTTTTTGATAAATTTACTATAGAAAAGTCAATCCTCGACGTATTTAAAATTTGCGACAGTAAAAAATTATTTTTTGAAAAATTTACTATAGAAAAGGCAATCCTCGGCGTATTTAAAATTTGCGACAGTAAAAAATTATTTTTTGACAAATTCACTATAGAAAAGGCAATCCTCGGCGTATTTAAAATTTGCGACAGTAAAAAATTATTTTTTGAAAAATTTACTATAGAAAAGGCAATCCTCGGCGTATTTAAAATTTGCGACAGTAAAAAATTATTTTTTGACAAATTCACTATAGAAAAGGCAATTCTCGGCGTATTTAAAATTTGCGACCGTAAAAAATAATTTTTGAGAAATTTACTATTGAAAAGGCAATCCTCGGCGTATTTAAAATTTGCGACAGTAAAAAATTATTTTTTGAAAAATTTACTATAGAAAAGGCAATCCTCGGCGTATTTAAAATTTGCGACACTAAAAATTTATTTTTTGACAAATTCACTATAGAAAAGGCAATCCTCGGCGTATTTAAAATTTGCGACAGGAAAAAATTATTTTTTGAAAAATTCACTATAGGAAAGGCAATCCTCGGCGTATTAAAAATTTGCGACAGTAAAAAATAATTTCTTGATAAATTTACTATAGAAAAGTCAATCCTCGGCGTATTTAAAATTTGCGACAGTAAAAAATTATTTTTTGAAAAATTTACTATAGAAAAGGCAATCCTCGACGTATTTAAAATTTGCGACAGTAAAAAATTATTTTTTGAAAAATTTACTATAGAAAAGGCAATCCTCGGCGTATTTAAAATTTGCGACAGTAAAAAATTATTTTTTGGAAAATTTACTATAGAAAATGCAATCCTCGGCGTATTTAAAATTTGCGACAGTAAAAAATTATTTTTTGAAAAATTACCATAGAAAAGGCAATCCTCGGCGTATTTAAAATTTGCGAGAGTAAAAAATTATTTTTTGAAAAATTTACTATAGAAAAGGCAATCCTCGGGGTATTTAAAATTTGCGACAGTAAAAAATTATTTTTTGGAAAATTTACTATAGAAAATGCAATCCTCGGCGTATTTAAAATTTGCGACAGTAAAAAATTATTTTTTGAAAAATTACCATAGAAAAGGCAATCCTCGGCGTATTTAAAATTTGCGAGAGTAAAAAATTATTTTTTGAAAAATTTACTATAGAAAAGGCAATCCTCGGGGTATTTAAAATTTGCGACAGTAAAAAATTATTTTTTGAAAAATTTACTATAGAAAAGGCAATCCTCGGCGTATTTAAAATTTGCGACAGTATAAAATTATTTTTTGAAAAATTTACTATAGAAAAGGCAATCCTCGGCGTATTTAAAATTTGCGACAGTAACAAATTATTTTTTGAAAATGAAAAATTTACTATAGAAAAGGCAATCCTCGGCGTATTTAAAATTTGCGACATTAAAAAATTATTTTTTGAAAAATTTACTATAGAAAAGGCGATCCTCGGCGTATTTGAAATTTGCGACAGTTTTGAAAAATTTACTATAGAAAAGGCAATCCTCGGCGTATTTAAAATTTGCGACAGTAAAAATTTATTTTTTGACAAATTCACTATAGAAAAGGCAATCCTCGGCGTATGAAAAATTTGCGACCGTAAAACATAATTTTTTGAGAAATTTACTATAGAAAAGGCAATCCTCGACGTATTTAAAATTTGCGCAGTAAAAAATTATTTTTTGAAAAATTTACTATAGAAAAGGCAATCTTCGGCGTATTTAAAATTTGCGACAGTAAAAAATTATTTTTTGAAAAATTTACTATAGAAAAGGCAATCCTCGGCGTATTTAAAATTTGCGACACTAAACATTTATTTTTTGACAAATTCACTATAGAAAAGGCAATCCTCGGCGTATTTAAAATTTGCGACAGTAAAAAATTATTTTTTGAAAAATTTACTATAGAAAACGCAATCCTCGGCGTATTTAAAATTTGCGACAGTAAAAATTTATTTTTTGACAAATTCACTATAGGAAAGGCAATCCTCGGCGTATTTAAAATTTGCGACCATAAAAAATAATTTTTTGATAAATTTACTATAGAAAAGTGAATCCTCGACGTATTTAAAATTTGCGACAGTAAAAAATTATTTTTTGAAAAATTTACTATAGGGAAGGCAATCCTCGACGTATTTAAAATTTGCGACAGTAAAAAATTATTTTTTGACAAATTCACTATAGAAAAGGCAATCCTCGGCGTATGAAAAATTTGCGACCGTAAAAAATAATTTTTTGAGAAATTTACTATAAAAAAGGCAATCCTCGACGTATTTAAAATTTGCGACAGTAAAAAATTATTTTTTGAAAAATTTACTATAGAAAAGGCAATCTTCGGCGTATTTAAAATTTGCGACAGTAAAAAATTATTTTTTGAAAAATTTACTATAGAAAAGGCAATCCTCGGCGTATTTAAAATTTGCGACACTAAAAATTTATTTTTTGACAAATTCACTATAGAAAAGGCAATCCTCGGCGTATTTAAAATTTGCGACAGTAAAAAATTATTTTTTGAAAAATTTACTATAGAAAGGGCAATTCTCGGCGTATTTAAAATTTGCGACAGTAAAAAATTATTTTTTGAAAAATTTACTATAGAAAAGGCAATCCTCGGCGTATTTAAAATTTGCGACAGCAAAAAATTATTTTTTGATAAATTTACTATAGAAAAGGCAATCCTCGGCGTATTTAAAATTTGCGACAGTAAAAAATTATTTTTTGATAAATTTACTATAGAAAAGGCAATCCTCGGCGTATTTAAAATTTGCGACAGTAAAAATTTATTTTTTGACAAATTCACTATAGGAAAGGCAATCCTCGGCGTATTTAAAATTTGCGACCATAAAAAATAATTTTTTGATAAATTTACTATAGAAAAGTGAATCCTCGACGTATTTAAAATTTGCGACAGTAAAAAATTATTTTTTGAAAAATTTACTATAGAAAAGGCAATCCTCGGCGTATTTAAAATTTGCGACAGTAAAAAATAATTTTTTGAGAAATTTAGTATAGAAAAGACAATCCTCGACGTATTTGCGACAGTAAAAAATTATTTTTTGAAAAATTTACTATAGAAAGGGCAATTCTCGGCGTATTTAAAATTTGCGACAGTAAAAAATTATTTTTTGAAAAATTTACTATAGAAAAGGCAATCCTCGGCGTATTTAAAATTTGCGACAGTAAAAAATTATTTTTTGAAAAATTTACTATAGAAAAGGCAATCCTCGGCGTATTTAAAATTTGCGACAGTAAAAAATTATTTTTTGAAAAATTTACTATAGAAAAGGCAATCCTCGGCATATTTAAAATTTGCGACAGTAAAAAATTATTTTTTGAAAAATTTACTATAGAAAAGGCAATCCTCGGCGTATTTAAAATTTGAGACAGTAAAAATTTATTTTTTGAGAAATTCACTATAGAAAAGGCAATCCTCGGCGTATTTAAAATTTGCGACAGTAAAAAATTATTTTTTGAAAAATTTACTATAGAAAGGGCAATTCTCGGCGTATTTAAAATTTGCGACAGTAAAAAATTATTTTTTGAAAAATTTACTATAGAAAAGGCAATCCTCGGCGTATTTAAAATTTGCGACAGTAAAAAATTATTTTTTGATAAATTTTCTATAGAAAAGGCAATCCTCGGCGTATTTAAAATTTGCGACAGTAAAAATTTATTTTTTGACAAATTCACTATAGGAAAGGCAATCCTCGGCGTATTTAAAATTTGCGACCGTAAAAAATAATTTTTTGATAAATTTACTATAGAAAAGTGAATCCTCGACGTATTTAAAATTTGCGACAGTAAAAAATTATTTTTTGAAAAATTTACTATAGAAAAGGCAATCCTCGGCGTATTTAAAATTTGCGACAGTAAAAAATTATTTTTTGAAAAATTTAATATAGAAAAGGCAATCCTCGGCGTATTTAAAATTTGCGACAGTAAAAAATTATTTTTTGAAAAATTTACTATAGAAAAGGCAATCCTCGGCGTATTTAAAATTTGCGACAGTAAAAAATTATTTTTTGAAAAATTTAATATGGAAAAGGCAATCCTCGGCGTATTTAAAATTTGCGACAGTAAAAAATAATTTTTTGATAAATTTACTATAGAAAAGTCGATACTCGACGTATTTAAAATTTGCGACAGTAAAAAATTATTTTTTGAAAAATTTACTATAAAAAAGGCAATCCTCGGCGTATTTAAAATTTGCGACAGTAAAAAATTATTTTTTGAAAAATTTACTATAGAAAAGGCAATCCTCGGCGTATTTAAAATTTGCGACAGTAAAAAATTATTTTTTGAAAAATTTAATATAGAAAAGGCAATCCTCGGCGTATTTAAAATTTGCGACAGTAAAAATTTATTTTTTGATAAATTCACTATAGAAAAGGCAATCCTCGGCGTAATAAAAATTTGCGACCGTAAAAAATAATTTTTTGAGAAATTTAGTATAGAAAAGCCAATCCTCGACGTATTTGCGACAGTAAAAAATTATTTTTTGAAAAATTTACTATAGAAAGGGCAATTCTCGGCGTATTTAAAATTTGCGACAGTAAAAAATTATTTTTTGAAAAATTTACTATAGAAAAGGCAATCCTCGGCGTATTTAAAATTTGCGACAGTAAAAAATAATTTTTTGAAAAATTTACTATAGAAAAGGCAATCCTCGGCGTATTTAAAATTTGCGACAGTAAAAAATTATTTTTTGAAAAATTTACTATAGAAAAGGCAATCCTCGGCATATTTAAAATTTGCGACAGTAAAAAATTATTTTTTGAAAAATTTACTATAGAAAAGGCAATCCTCGGCTTATTTAAAATTTGCGACAGTAAAAATTTATTTTTTGACAAATTCACTATAGAAAAGGCAATCCTCGGCGTATTAAAAATTTGCGACCGTAAAAAATAATTTTTTGATAAATTTACTATAGAAAAGTCAATCCTCGACGTATTTAAAATTTGCGACAGTAAAAAATTATTTTTTGAAAAATTTACTATAGAAAAGGCAATCCTCGGCGTATTTAAAATTTGCGACAGTAAAAAATTATTTTTTGAAAAATTTACTATAGAAAAGGCAATCCTCGGAGTATTTAAAATTTGCGACAGTAAAAAATTATTTTTTGAAAAATTTACTATAGAAAAGGCAATCCTCGGCGTATTTAAAATTTGCGACAGTAAAAAATTATTGTTTGAAAAATTTAATATAGAAAAGGCAATCCTCGGCGTATTTAAAATTTGCGACAGTAAAATATAATTTTTTGATAAATTTACTATAGAAAAGGCAATCCTCGGCGTATTTAAAATTTGCGACAGTAAAAATTTATTTTTTGACAAATTCACTATAGGAAAGGCAATCCTCGGCGTATTTAAAATTCGCGACAGTAAAAAATTATTTTCTGATAAATTTACTATAGAAAAGTGAATCCTCGACGTATTTAAAATTTGCGACAGTAAAAAATTATTTTTTGAAAAATTTACTATAGAAAAGGCAATCCTCGGCGTATTTAAAGTTTGCGACAGTAAAAAATTATTTTTTGGAAAATTTACTATAGAAAAGGCAATCCTCGGCGTATTTAAAATTTGCGACAGCAAAAAATTATTTTTTGAAAAATTTACTATAGAAAAGGCAATCCTCGGCGTATTTAAAATTTGCGACAGTAAAAAATTATTTTTTGGAAAATTTACTATAGAAAAGGCAATCCTCGGCGTATTTAAAATTTGCGACAGTAAAAAATTATTTTTTGAAAAATTTAATATAGAAAAGGCAATCCTCGGCGTATTTATAATTTGCGACAGTAAAACTTTAGTTTTTGACAAATTCACTATAGAAAAGGCAATCCTCGGCGTATTAAAAATTTGCTACCGTAAAAAATAATTTTTTGAGAAATTTAGTATAGAAAAGGAAATCCTCGACGTATTTAAAATTTGCGACAGTAAAAAATTATTTTTTGAAAAATTTACTATAGAAAGGGCAATTCTCGGCTTATTTAAAATTTGCGACAGTAAAAAATTATTTTTTGAAAAATTTACTATAGAAAAGGCAATCCTCGGCGTATTTAAAATTTGCGACAGTAAAAAATTATTTTTTGATAAATTTACTATAGATAAGGCAATCCTCGGCGTATTTAAAATTTGCGACAGTAAAAATTTATTTTTTGACAAATTCATTATAGGAAAGGCAATCCTCGGCGTATTTAAAATTTGCGACAGTAAAAAATAATTTTTTGAAAAATTTACTATAGAAAAGGCAATCCTCGGCGTATTTAAAATTTGCGACAGTAAAAAATTATTTTTTGAAAAATTTACTATAGAAAAGGCAATCCTCGGCGTATTTAAAATTTGCGACAGTAAAAAATTATTTTTTGAAAAATTTAATATAGAAAAGGCAATCCTCGGCGTATATAAAATTTGCGACAGTAAAAAATTATTTTTTGAAAAATTTACTATAGAAAAGGCAATCCTCGGCGTATTTAAAATTTGCGACAGTAAAAATTTATTTTTTGACAAATTCATTATAGGAAAGGCAATCCTTGGCGTATTTAAAATTTGCGACCGTAAAAAATAATTTTTTGATAAATTTACTATTGAAAAGTGAATCCTCGACGTATTTAAAATTTGCGACAGTAAAAAATTATTTTTTGAAAAATTTACTATAGAAAAGGCAATCCTCGGCGTATTTAAAATTTGCGACAGTAAAAAATTATTTTTTGAAAAATTTACTATAGAAAAGGCAATCCTCGGCGTATTTAAAATTTGCGACAGTAAAAAATTATTTTTTGAAAAATTTACTATAGAAAAGGCAATCCTCGGCGTATTTAAAATTTGCGAGAGTAAAAAATTATTTTTTGAAAAATTTACTATAGAAAAGGCAATCCTCGGCGTATTTAAAATTTGCGACAGTAAAAAATTATTTTTTGAAAAATTTACTATAGAAAAGGCAATCCTCGGCGTATTTAAAATTTGCGACAGTAAAAAATTATTTTTTGACAAATTCACTATAGAAAAGGCAATTCTCGGCGTATTTAAAATTTGCGACCGTAAAAAATAATTTTTTGAGAAATTTACTATTGAAAAGGCAATCCTCGGCGTATTTAAAATTTGCGACAGTAAAAAATTTTTTTTTGAAAAATTTACTATAGAAAAGGCAATCCTCGGCGTATTTAAAATTTGCGACACTAAAAATTTATTTTTTGACAAATTCACTATAGAAAAGGCAATCCTCGGCGTATTTAAAATTTGCGACAGGAAAAAATTATTTTTTGAAAAATTTACTATAGAAAAGGCAATCCTCGGCGTATTTAAAATTTGCGACAGTAAAAAATTATTTTTTGAAAAATTTACTATAGAAAAGGCAATCCTCGGCGTATTTAAAATTTGCGACAGTAAAAAATTATTTTTTGAAAAATTTACTATAGAAAAGGCGATCCTCGGCGTATTTAAAATTTGCGACAGTTTTGAAAAATTTACTATAGAAAAGGCAATCCTCGACGTATTTAAAATTTGCGACAGTAAACAATTATTTTTTGAAAAATTTACTATAGAAAAGGCAATCTTCGGCGTATTTAAAATTTGCGACAGTAAAAAATTGTTTTTTGAAAAATTTACTATAGAAAAGGCAATCCTCGGCGTATTTAAAATTTGCGACAGTAAAAATTTATTTTTTGACAAATTCATTATAGGAAAGGCAATCCTCGGCGTATTTAAAATTTGCGACAGTAAAAAATAATTTTTTGAAAAATTTACTATAGAAAAGGCAATCCTCGGCGTATTTAAAATTTGCGACAGTAAAAAATTATTTTTTGAAAAATTTACTATAGAAAAGGCAATCCTCGGCATATTTAAAATTTGCGACAGTAAAAAATTATTTTTTGAAAAATTTAATATAGAAAAGGCAATCCTCGGCGTATTTAAAATTTGCGACAGTAAAAAATTATTTTTTGAAAAATTTACTATAGAAAAGGCAATCCTCGGCGTATTTAAAATTTGCGACAGTAAAAATTTATTTTTTGACAAATTCATTATAGGAAAGGCAATCCTTGGCGTATTTAAAATTTGCGACCGTAAAAAATAATTTTTTGATAAATTTACTATTGAAAAGTGAATCCTCGACGTATTTAAAATTTGCGACAGTAAAAAATTATTTTTTGAAAAATTTACTATAGAAAAGGCAATCCTCGGCGTATTTAAAATTTGCGACAGTAAAAAATTATTTTTTGAAAAATTTACTATAGAAAAGGCAATCCTAGGCGTATTTAAAATTTGCGACAGTAAAAAATTATTTTTTGAAAAATTTACTATAGAAAAGGCAATCCTCGGCGTATTTAAAATTTGCGACAGTAAAAAATTATTTTTTGAAAAATTTACTATAGAAAAGGCAATCCTCGGCGTATTTAAAATTTGCGACAGTAAAAAATTATTTTTTGAAAAATTTACTATAGAAAAGGCAATCCTCGGCGTATTTAAAATTTGCGACAGTAAAAAATTATTTTTTGACAAATTCACTATAGAAAAGGCAATTCTCGGCGTATTTAAAATTTGCGACCGTAAAAAATAATTTTTTGAGAAATTTACTATTGAAAAGGCAATCCTCGGCGTATTTAAAATTTGCGACAGTAAAAAATTTTTTTTTGAAAAATTTACTATAGAAAAGGCAATCCTCGGCGTATTTAAAATTTGCGACACTAAAAATTTATTTTTTGACAAATTCACTATAGAAAAGGCAATCCTCGGCGTATTTAAAATTTGCGACAGGAAAAAATTATTTTTTGAAAATTTTACTATAGAAAAGGCAATCCTCGGCGTATTTAAAATTTGCGACAGTAAAAAATTATTTTTTGAAAAATTTACTATAGAAAAGGCAATCCTCGGCGTATTTAAAATTTGCGACAGTAAAAAATTATTTTTTGAAAAATTTACTATAGAAAAGGCGATCCTCGGCGTATTTAAAATTTGCGACAGTTTTGAAAAATTTACTATAGAAAAGGCAATCCTCGACGTATTTAAAATTTGCGACAGTAAGCAATTATTTTTTGAAAAATTTACTATAGAAAAGGCAATCTTCGGCGTATTTAAAATTTGCGACAGTAAAAAATAATTTTTTGAAAAATTTACTATAGAAAAGGCAATCCTCGGCGTATTTAAAATTTGCGACACTAAAAATTTATTTTTTGACAAATTCACTATAGAAAAGGCAATCCTCGGCGTATTTAAAATTTGCGACAGTAAAAAATTATTTTTTGAAAAATTTACTATAGAAAACGCAATCCTCGGTGTATTTAAAATTTGCGACAGTAAAAAATTATTTTTTGAAAAATTTACTATAGAAAAGGCAATCCTCGGCGTATTTAAAATTTGCGACAGTAAAAAATTATTTTTTGAAAAATTTACTATAGAAAAGGCTATCCTCGGCGTAATTAAAATTTGCGACAGTAAAAAATTATTTTTTGAAAAATTTACTATAGAAAAGGCAATCCTCGGCGTATTTAAAATTTGCGACAGTAAAAATTTATTTTTTGACAAATTCACTATAGAAAAGGCAATCCTCGGCGTATTAAAAATTTGCAACTTTAAAAAATAATTTTTTGAGAAATTTACTATAGGGAAGGCAATCCTCGACGTATTTAAAATTTGCGACAGTAAAAAATTATTTTTTGAGAAATTTACTATAGAAAAGGCAATCCTCGGCGTATTTAAAATTTGCGACAGTAAAAAATTATTTTTTGAAAAATTTACTATAGAAAAGGCAATCCTCGGCGTATTTAAAATTTGCGACAGTAAAAATTTATTTTTTGACAAATTCACTATAGAAAAGTCAATCCTCGACGTATTGAAAATTTGCGACAGTAAAAAATTATTTTTTGAAAAATTTACTATAGAAAAGGCAATCCTCGGCGTATTTAAAATTTGCGACAGTAAAAAATTATTTTTTGAAAAATTTAATATAGAAAAGGCAATCCTCGGCGTATTTAAAATTTGCGACAGTAAAAAATTATATTTTGAAAAATTTACTATAGAAAAGGCAATCCTCGGCGTATTTAAAATTTGCGACAGTAAAAAATTATTTTTTGAAAAATTTAATATAGAAAAGGCAATCCTCGGCGTATTTAAAATTTGCGACAGTAAAAATTAATTTTTTGATAAATTTACTATAGAAAAGTCAATCCTCGACGTATTTAAAATTTGCGACAGTAAAAAATTATTTTTTGAAAAATTTACTATAGAAAAGGCAATCCTCGGCGTATTTAAAATTTGCGACAGTAAAAAATTATTTTTTGACAAATTCACTATAGAAAAGGCAATCCTCGGCGTATTTAAAATTTGCGACAGTAAAAAATTATTTTTTGAAAAATTTACTATAGAAAAGGCAATCCTCGGCGTATTTAAAATTTGCGACAGTAAAAAATTATTTTTTGACAAATTCACTATAGAAAAGGCAATTATCGGCGTATTTAAAATTTGCGACCGTAAAAAATAATTTTTTGAGAAATTTACTATTGAAAAGGCAATCCTCGGCGTATTTAAAATTTGCGACAGTAAAAAATTATTTTTTGAAAAATTTACTATAGAAAAGGCAATCCTCGGCGTATTTAAAATTTGCGACACTAAAAATTTATTTTTTGACAAATTCACTATAGAAAAGGCAATCCTCGGCGTATTTAAAATTTGCGACAGGAAAAAATTATTTTTTGAAAAATTTACTATAGAAAAGGCAATCCTCGGCGTATTTAAAATTTGCGACAGTAAAAAATTATTTTTTGAAAAATTTACTATAGAAAAGGCAATCCTCGGCGTATTTAAAATTTGCGACAGTAAAAAATTATTTTTTGAAAAATTTACTATAGAAAAGGCGATCCTCGGCGTATTTAAAATTTGCGACAGTTTTGAAAAATTTACTACAGAAAAGGCAATCCTCGGCGTATTTAAAATTTGCGACAGTAAAAATTTATTTTTTGACAAATTCACTATAGAAAAGGCAATCCTCGGCGTATGAAAAATTTGCGACCGTAAAACATAATTTTTTGAGAAATTTACTATAGAAAAGGCAATCCTCGACGTATTTAAAATTTGCGCAGTAAAAAATTATTTTTTGAAAAATTTACTATAGAAAAGGCAATCTTCGGCGTATTTAAAATTTGCGACAGTAAAAAATTATTTTTTGAAAAATTTACTATAGAAAAGGCAATCCTCGGCGTATTTAAAATTTGCGACACTAAACATTTATTTTTTGACAAATTCACTATAGAAAAGGCAATCCTCGGCGTATTTAAAATTTGCGACAGTAAAAAATTATTTTTTGAAAAATTTACTATAGAAAACGCAATCCTCGGCGTATTTAAAATTTGCGACAGTAAAAATTTATTTTTTGACAAATTCACTATAGAAAAGGCAATCCTCGGCGTATTAAAAATTTGCGACCGTAAAAAATAATTTTTTGAGAAATTTACTATAGGGAAGGCAATCCTCGACGTATTTAAAATTTGCGACAGTAAAAAATTATTTTTTGAGAAATTTACTATAGAAAAGGCAATCCTCGGCGTATTTAAAATTTGCGACAGTAAAAAATTATTTTTTGAAAAATTTACTATAGAAAAGGCAATCCTCGGCGTATTTAAAATTTGCGACACTAAACATTTATTTTTTGACAAATTCACTATAGAAAAGGCAATCCTCGGCGTATTTAAAATTTGCGACAGTAAAAAATTATTTTTTGAAAAATTTACTATAGAAAACGCAATCCTCGGCGTATTTAAAATTTGCGACAGTAAAAATTTATTTTTTGACAAATTCACTATAGAAAAGGCAATCCTCGGCGTATTAAAAATTTGCGACCGTAAAAAATAATTTTTTGAGAAATTTACTATAGGGAAGGCAATCCTCGACGTATTTAAAATTTGCGACAGTAAAAAATTATTTTTTGAGAAATTTACTATAGAAAAGGCAATCCTCGGCGTATTTAAAATTTGCGACAGTAAAAAATTATTTTTTGAAAAATTTACTATAGAAAAGGCAATCCTCGGCGTATTTAAAATTTGCGACAGTAAAAATTTATTTTTTGACAAATTCACTATAGAAAAGTCAATCCTCAACGTATTGAAAATTTGCGACAGTAAAAAATTATTTTTTGAAAAATTTACTATAGAAGAGGCAATCCTCGGCGTATTTAAAATTTGCGACAGTAAAAAATTATTTTTTGAAAAATTTAATATAGAAAAGGCAATCCTCGGCGTATTTAAAATTTGCGACAGTAAAAAATTATTTTTTGAAAAATTTACTATAGAAAAGGCAATCCTCGGCGTATTTAAAATTTGCGACAGTAAAAAATTATTTTTTGACAAATTCACTATAGAAAAGGCAATCCTCGGCGTATTTAAAATTTGCGACAGTAAAAAATTATTTTTTGAAAAATTTACTATAGAAAAGGCAATCCTCGGCGTATTTAAAATTTGCGACAGTAAAAAATTATTTTTTGAAAAATTTAATATAGAAAAGGCAATCCTCGGCGTATTTAAAATTTGCGACAGTAAAAAATTATATTTTGAAAAATTTACTATAGAAAAGGCAATCCTCGGCGTATTTAAAATTTGCGACAGTAAAAAATTATTTTTTGAAAAATTTAATATAGAAAAGGCAATCCTCGGCGTATTTAAAATTTGCGACAGTAAAAATTAATTTTTTGATAAATTTACTATAGAAAAGTCAATCCTCGACGTATTTAAAATTTGCGACAGTAAAAAATTATTTTTTGAAAAATTTACTATAGAAAAGGCAATCCTCGGCGTATTTAAAATTTGCGACAGTAAAAAATTATTTTTTGACAAATTCACTATAGAAAAGGCAATCCTCGGCGTATTTAAAATTTGCGACAGTAAAAAATTATTTTTTGAAAAATTTACTATAGAAAAGGCAATCCTCGGCGTATTTAAAATTTGCGACAGTAAAAAATTATTTTTTGACAAATTCACTATAGAAAAGGCAATTATCGGCGTATTTAAAATTTGCGACCGTAAAAAATAATTTTTTGAGAAATTTACTATTGAAAAGGCAATCCTCGGCGTATTTAAAATTTGCGACAGTAAAAAATTATTTTTTGAAAAATTTACTATAGAAAAGGCAATCCTCGGCGTATTTAAAATTTGCGACACTAAAAATTTATTTTTTGACAAATTCACTATAGAAAAGGCAATCCTCGGCGTATTTAAAATTTGCGACAGTAAAAAATTATTTTTTGAAAAATTTACTATAGAAAACGCAATCCTCGGTGTATTTAAAATTTGCGACAGTAAAAAATTATTTTTTGAAAAATTTACTATAGAAAAGGCAATCCTCGGCGTATTTAAAATTTGCGACAGTAAAAAATTATTTTTTGAAAAATTTACTATAGAAAAGGCTATCCTCGGCGTAATTAAAATTTGCGACAGTAAAAAATTATTTTTTGAAAAATTTACTATAGAAAAGGCAATCCTCGGCGTATTTAAAATTTGCGACAGTAAAAATTTATTTTTTGACAAATTCACTATAGAAAAGGCAATCCTCGGCGTATTAAAAATTTGCAACTTTAAAAAATAATTTTTTGAGAAATTTACTATAGGGAAGGCAATCCTCGACGTATTTAAAATTTGCGACAGTAAAAAATTATTTTTTGAGAAATTTACTATAGAAAAGGCAATCCTCGGCGTATTTAAAATTTGCGACAGTAAAAAATTATTTTTTGAAAAATTTACTATAGAAAAGGCAATCCTCGGCGTATTTAAAATTTGCGACAGTAAAAATTTATTTTTTGACAAATTCACTATAGAAAAGTCAATCCTCGACGTATTGAAAATTTGCGACAGTAAAAAATTATTTTTTGAAAAATTTACTATAGAAAAGGCAATCCTCGGCGTATTTAAAATTTGCGACAGTAAAAAATTATTTTTTGAAAAATTTAATATAGAAAAGGCAATCCTCGGCGTATTTAAAATTTGCGACAGTAAAAAATTATATTTTGAAAAATTTACTATAGAAAAGGCAATCCTCGGCGTATTTAAAATTTGCGACAGTAAAAAATTATTTTTTGAAAAATTTAATATAGAAAAGGCAATCCTCGGCGTATTTAAAATTTGCGACAGTAAAAATTAATTTTTTGATAAATTTACTATAGAAAAGTCAATCCTCGACGTATTTAAAATTTGCGACAGTAAAAAATTATTTTTTGAAAAATTTACTATAGAAAAGGCAATCCTCGGCGTATTTAAAATTTGCGACAGTAAAAAATTATTTTTTGACAAATTCACTATAGAAAAGGCAATCCTCGGCGTATTTAAAATTTGCGACAGTAAAAAATTATTTTTTGAAAAATTTACTATAGAAAAGGCAATCCTCGGCGTATTTAAAATTTGCGACAGTAAAAAATTATTTTTTGACAAATTCACTATAGAAAAGGCAATTATCGGCGTATTTAAAATTTGCGACCGTAAAAAATAATTTTTTGAGAAATTTACTATTGAAAAGGCAATCCTCGGCGTATTTAAAATTTGCGACAGTAAAAAATTATTTTTTGAAAAATTTACTATAGAAAAGGCAATCCTCGGCGTATTTAAAATTTGCGACACTAAAAATTTATTTTTTGACAAATTCACTATAGAAAAGGCAATCCTCGGCGTATTTAAAATTTGCGACAGGAAAAAATTATTTTTTGAAAAATTTACTATAGAAAAGGCAATCCTCGGCGTATTTAAAATTTGCGACAGTAAAAAATTATTTTTTGAAAAATTTACTATAGAAAAGGCAATCCTCGGCGTATTTAAAATTTGCGACAGTAAAAAATTATTTTTTGAAAAATTTACTATAGAAAAGGCGATCCTCGGCGTATTTAAAATTTGCGACAGTTTTGAAAAATTTACTACAGAAAAGGCAATCCTCGGCGTATTTAAAATTTGCGACAGTAAAAATTTATTTTTTGACAAATTCACTATAGAAAAGGCAATCCTCGGCGTATGAAAAATTTGCGACCGTAAAACATAATTTTTTGAGAAATTTACTATAGAAAAGGCAATCCTCGACGTATTTAAAATTTGCGCAGTAAAAAATTATTTTTTGAAAAATTTACTATAGAAAAGGCAATCTTCGGCGTATTTAAAATTTGCGACAGTAAAAAATTATTTTTTGAAAAATTTACTATAGAAAAGGCAATCCTCGGCGTATTTAAAATTTGCGACACTAAACATTTATTTTTTGACAAATTCACTATAGAAAAGGCAATCCTCGGCGTATTTAAAATTTGCGACAGTAAAAAATTATTTTTTGAAAAATTTACTATAGAAAACGCAATCCTCGGCGTATTTAAAATTTGCGACAGTAAAAATTTATTTTTTGACAAATTCACTATAGAAAAGGCAATCCTCGGCGTATTAAAAATTTGCGACCGTAAAAAATAATTTTTTGAGAAATTTACTATAGGGAAGGCAATCCTCGACGTATTTAAAATTTGCGACAGTAAAAAATTATTTTTTGAGAAATTTACTATAGAAAAGGCAATCCTCGGCGTATTTAAAATTTGCGACAGTAAAAAATTATTTTTTGAAAAATTTACTATAGAAAAGGCAATCCTCGGCGTATTTAAAATTTGCGACACTAAACATTTATTTTTTGACAAATTCACTATAGAAAAGGCAATCCTCGGCGTATTTAAAATTTGCGACAGTAAAAAATTATTTTTTGAAAAATTTACTATAGAAAACGCAATCCTCGGCGTATTTAAAATTTGCGACAGTAAAAATTTATTTTTTGACAAATTCACTATAGAAAAGGCAATCCTCGGCGTATTAAAAATTTGCGACCGTAAAAAATAATTTTTTGAGAAATTTACTATAGGGAAGGCAATCCTCGACGTATTTAAAATTTGCGACAGTAAAAAATTATTTTTTGAGAAATTTACTATAGAAAAGGCAATCCTCGGCGTATTTAAAATTTGCGACAGTAAAAAATTATTTTTTGAAAAATTTACTATAGAAAAGGCAATCCTCGGCGTATTTAAAATTTGCGACAGTAAAAATTTATTTTTTGACAAATTCACTATAGAAAAGTCAATCCTCAACGTATTGAAAATTTGCGACAGTAAAAAATTATTTTTTGAAAAATTTACTATAGAAGAGGCAATCCTCGGCGTATTTAAAATTTGCGACAGTAAAAAATTATTTTTTGAAAAATTTAATATAGAAAAGGCAATCCTCGGCGTATTTAAAATTTGCGACAGTAAAAAATTATTTTTTGAAAAATTTACTATAGAAAAGGCAATCCTCGGCGTATTTAAAATTTGCGACAGTAAAAAATTATTTTTTGACAAATTCACTATAGAAAAGGCAATCCTCGGCGTATTTAAAATTTGCGACAGTAAAAAATTATTTTTTGAAAAATTTACTATAGAAAAGGCAATCCTCGGCGTATTTAAAATTTGCGACAGGAAAAAATTATTTTTTGAAAAATTTAATATAGAAAAGGCAATCCTCGGCGTATTTAAAATTTGCGACAGTAAAAAATTATTTTTTGACAAATTCACTATAGAAAAGGCAATCCTCGGCGTATTTAAAATTTGCGACAGTAAAAAATTATTTTTTGAAAAATTTACTATAGAAAAGGCAATCCTCGGCGTATTTAAAATTTGCGACAGTAAAAAATTATTTTTTGACAAATTCACTATAGAAAAGGCAATTATCGGCGTATTTAAAATTTGCGACCGTAAAAAATAATTTTTTGAGAAATTTACTATTGAAAAGGCAATCCTCGGCGTATTTAAAATTTGCGACAGTAAAAAATTATTTTTTGAAAAATTTACTATAGAAAAGGCAATCCTCGGCGTATTTAAAATTTGCGACACTAAAAATTTATTTTTTGACAAATTCACTATAGAAAAGGCAATCCTCGGCGTATTTAAAATTTGCGACAGGAAAAAATTATTTTTTGAAAAATTTACTATAGAAAAGGCAATCCTCGGCGTATTTAAAATTTGCGACAGTAAAAAATTATTTTTTGACAAATTCACTATAGAAAAGGCAATCCTCGGCGTATTTAAAATTTGCGACAGTAAAAAATTATTTTTTGACAAATTCACTATAGAAAAGGCAATCCTCGGCGTATTTAAAATTTGCGACAGTAAAAAATTATTTTTTGAAAAATTTACTATAGAAAAGGCAATCCTCGGCGTATTTAAAATTTGCGACAGTAAAAAATTATTTTTTGACAAATTCACTATAGAAAAGGCAATTATCGGCGTATTTAAAATTTGCGACCGTAAAAAATAATTTTTTGAGAAATTTACTATTGAAAAGGCAATCCTCGGCGTATTTAAAATTTGCGACAGTAAAAAATTATTTTTTGAAAAATTTACTATAGAAAAGGCAATCCTCGGCGTATTTAAAATTTGCGACACTAAAAATTTATTTTTTGACAAATTCACTATAGAAAAGGCAATCCTCGGCGTATTTAAAATTTGCGACAGGAAAAAATTATTTTTTGAAAAATTTACTATAGAAAAGGCAATCCTCGGCGTATTTAAAATTTGCGACAGTAAAAAATTATTTTTTGAAAAATTTACTATAGAAAAGGCAATCCTCGGCGTATTTAAAATTTGCGACAGTAAAAAATTATTTTTTGAAAAATTTACTATAGAAAAGGCGATCCTCGGCGTATTTAAAATTTGCGACAGTTTTGAAAAATTTACTACAGAAAAGGCAATCCTCGGCGTATTTAAAATTTGCGACAGTAAAAATTTATTTTTTGACAAATTCACTATAGAAAAGGCAATCCTCGGCGTATGAAAAATTTGCGACCGTAAAACATAATTTTTTGAGAAATTTACTATAGAAAAGGCAATCCTCGACGTATTTAAAATTTGCGCAGTAAAAAAATTATTTTTTGAAAAATTTACTATAGAAAAGGCAATCTTCGGCGTATTTAAAATTTGCGACAGTAAAAAATTATTTTTTGAAAAATTTACTATAGAAAAGGCAATCCTCGGCGTATTTAAAATTTGCGACACTAAACATTTATTTTTTGACAAATTCACTATAGAAAAGGCAATCCTCGGCGTATTTAAAATTTGCGACAGTAAAAAATTATTTTTTGAAAAATTTACTATAGAAAACGCAATCCTCGGCGTATTTAAAATTTGCGACAGTAAAAATTTATTTTTTGACAAATTCACTATAGAAAAGGCAATCCTCGGCGTATTAAAAATTTGCGACCGTAAAAAATAATTTTTTGAGAAATTTACTATAGGGAAGGCAATCCTCGACGTATTTAAAATTTGCGACAGTAAAAAATTATTTTTTGAGAAATTTACTATAGAAAAGGCAATCCTCGGCGTATTTAAAATTTGCGACAGTAAAAAATTATTTTTTGAAAAATTTACTATAGAAAAGGCAATCCTCGGCGTATTTAAAATTTGCGACACTAAACATTTATTTTTTGACAAATTCACTATAGAAAAGGCAATCCTCGGCGTATTTAAAATTTGCGACAGTAAAAAATTATTTTTTGAAAAATTTACTATAGAAAACGCAATCCTCGGCGTATTTAAAATTTGCGACAGTAAAAATTTATTTTTTGACAAATTCACTATAGAAAAGGCAATCCTCGGCGTATTAAAAATTTGCGACCGTAAAAAATAATTTTTTGAGAAATTTACTATAGGGAAGGCAATCCTCGACGTATTTAAAATTTGCGACAGTAAAAAATTATTTTTTGAGAAATTTACTATAGAAAAGGCAATCCTCGGCGTATTTAAAATTTGCGACAGTAAAAAATTATTTTTTGAAAAATTTACTATAGAAAAGGCAATCCTCGGCGTATTTAAAATTTGCGACAGTAAAAATTTATTTTTTGACAAATTCACTATAGAAAAGTCAATCCTCAACGTATTGAAAATTTGCGACAGTAAAAAATTATTTTTTGAAAAATTTACTATAGAAGAGGCAATCCTCGGCGTATTTAAAATTTGCGACAGTAAAAAATTATTTTTTGAAAAATTTAATATAGAAAAGGCAATCCTCGGCGTATTTAAAATTTGCGACAGTAAAAAATTATTTTTTGAAAAATTTACTATAGAAAAGGCAATCCTCGGCGTATTTAAAATTTGCGACAGTAAAAAATTATTTTTTGAAAAATTTAATATAGAAAAGGCAATCCTCGGCGTATTTAAAATTTGCGACAGTAAAAAATAATTTTTTGATAAATTTACTATAGAAAAGTCAATCCTCGACGTATTTAAAATTTGCGACAGTAAAAAATTATTTTTTGAAAAATTTACTATAGAAAAGGCAATCCTCGGCGTATTTAAAATTTGCGACAGTAAAAAATTATTTTTTGAAAAATTTACTATAGGAAAGGCAATCCTCGGCGTATTTAAAATTTGCGACAGTAAAAAATTATTTTTTGAAAAATTTAATATAGAAAAGGCAATACTCGGCGTATTTAAAATTTGCGACAGTAAAAATTTATTTTTTGACAAATTCACTATAGAAAAGGCAATCCTCGGCGTATGAAAAATTTGCGACCGTAAAAAATAATTTTTTGAGAAATTTACTATAGAAAAGGCAATCCTCGACGTATTTAAAATTTGCGACAGTAAACAATTATTTTTTGAAAAATTTACTATAGAAAAGGCAATCTTCGGCGTATTTAAAATTTGCGACAGTAAAAAATTATTTTTTGAAAAATTTACTATAGAAAAGGCAATCCTCGGCGTATTTAAAATTTGCGACACTAAAAATTTATTTTTTGACAAATTCACTATAGAAAAGGCAATCCTCGGCGTATTTAAAATTTGCGACAGTAAAAAATTATTTTTTGAAAAATTTACTATAGAAAACGCAATCCTCGGCGTATTTAAAATTTGCGACAGTAAAAAATTATTTTTTGAAAAATTTACTATAGAAAAGGCAATCCTCGGCGTATTTAAAATTTGCGACAGTAAAAAATTATTTTTTGAAAAATTTACTATAGAAAAGGCTATCCTCGGCGTAATTAAAATTTGCGACAGTAAAAAATTATTTTTTGAAAAATTTACTATAGAAAAGGCAATCCTCGGCGTATTTAAAATTTGCGACAGTAAAAATTTATTTTTTGACAAATTCACTATAGAAAAGGCAATCCTCGGCGTATTAAAAATTTGCGACCGTAAAAAATAATTTTTTGAGAAATTTACTATAGGGAAGGCAATCCTCGACGTATTTAAAATTTGCGACAGTAAAAAATTATTTTTTGAGAAATTTACTATAGAAAAGGCAATCCTCGGCGTATTTAAAATTTGCGACAGTAAAAAATTATTTTTTGAAAAATTTACTATAGAAAAGGCAATCCTCGGCGTATTTAAAATTTGCGACAGTAAAAATTTATTTTTTGACAAATTCACTATAGAAAAGTCAATCCTCGACGTATGGAAAATTTGCGACAGTAAAAAATTATTTTTTGAAAAATTTACTATAGAAAAGGCAATCCTCGGCGTATTTAAAATTTGCGACAGTAAAAAATTATTTTTTGAAAAATTTAATATAGAAAAGGCAATCCTCGGCGTATTTAAAATTTGCGACAGTAAAAAATTATATTTTGAAAAATTTACTATAGAAAAGGCAATCCTCGGCGTATTTAAAATTTGCGACAGTAAAAAATTATTTTTTGAAAAATTTAATATAGAAAAGGCAATCCTCGGCGTATTTAAAATTTGCGACAGTAAAAAATAATTTTTTGATAAATTTACTATAGAAAAGTCAATCCTCGACGTATTTAAAATTTGCGACAGTAAAAAATTATTTTTTGAAAAATTTACTATAGAAAAGGCAATCCTCGGCGTATTTAAAATTTGCGACAGTAAAAAATTATTTTTTGAAAAATTTACTATAGAAAAGGCAATCCTCGGCGTATTTAAAATTTGCGACAGTAAAAAATTATTTTTTGAAAAATTTAATATAGAAAAGGCAATCCTCGGCGTATTTAAAATTTGCGACAGTAAAAATTTATTTTTTGACAAATTCACTATAGAAAAGGCAATCCTCGGCGTATTAAAAATTTGCGACCGTAAAAAATAATTTTTTGAGAAAATTAGTATAGAAAAGGCAATCCTCGACGTATTTAAAATTTGCGACAGTAAAAAATTATTTTTTGAAAAATTTACTATAGAAAGGGCAATTCTCGGCGTATTTAAAATTTGCGACAGTAAAAAATTATTTTTTGAAAAATTTACTATAGAAAAGCAAATCCTCGGCGTATTTAAAATTTGCGACAGTAAAAAATTATTTTTTGAAAAATTTACTATAGAAAAGGCAATCCTCGGCGTATTTAAAATTTGCGACAGTAAAAAATTATTTTTTGAAAAATTTACTATAGAAAAGGCAATCCTCGGCATATTTAAAATTTGCGACAGTAAAAAATGATTTTTTGAAAAATTTACTATAGAAAAGGCAATCCTCGGCGTATTTAAAATTTGCGACAGTAAAAAATTATTTATTGAAAAATTTACTATAGAAAAGGCAATCCTCGGCGTATTTAAAATTTGCGACAGTAAAAAATTATTTTTTGAAAAATTTACTATAGAAAAGGTAATCCTCGGCGTATTTCAAATTTGCGACAGTAAAAATTTATTTTTTGACAAATTCACTATAGAAAAGGCAATCCTCGGCGTATTTAAAATTTGCGACAGTAAAAAATTAATTTTTGAAGAATTTGCTATAGAAAAGGCAATCCTCGGCGTATTAAAAATTTGCGACAGTAAAAAATAATTTTTTGATAAATTTACTATAGAAAAGTCAATCCTCGACGTATTTAAAATTTGCGACAGTAAAAAATTATTTTTTCAAAAATTTACTATAGAAAAGGCAATCCTCGGCGTATTTAAAATTTGCGACATTAAAAAATTATTTTTTGAAAAATTTACTATAGAAAAGGCAATCCTCGGCGTATTTAAAATTTGCGACAGTAAAAAATTATTTTTTGAAAAATTTACTATAGAAAAGGCAATCCTCGGCGTATTTAAAATTTGCGACAGTAAAAAATTATTTTTTGAATAATTTACTATAGAAAAGGCTATCCTCGGCGTAATTAAAATTTGCGACAGTAAAAAATTATTTTTTGAAAAATTTACTATAGAAAAGGCAATCCTCGGCGTATTTAAAATTTGCGACAGTAAAAATTTATTTTTTGACAAATTCACTATAGAAAAGGCAATCCTCGGCCTATTAAAAATTTGCGACCGTAAAAAATAATTTTTTGAGAAATTTACTATAGGGAAGGCAATCCTCGACGTATTTAAAATTTGCGACAGTAAAAAATTATTTTTTGAGAAATTTACTATAGAAAAGGCAATCCTCGGCGTATTTAAAATTTGCGACAGTAAAAAATTATTTTTTGAAAAATTTACTATAGAAAAGGCAATCCTCGGCGTATTTAAAATTTGCGACAGTAAAAATTTATTTTTTGACAAATTCACTATAGAAAAGTCAATCCTCGACGTATGGAAAATTTGCGACAGTAAAAAATTATTTTTTGAAAAATTTACTATAGAAAAGGCAATCCTCGGCGTATTTAAAATTTGCGACAGTAAAAAATTATTTTTTGAAAAATTTAATATAGAAAAGGCAATCCTCGGCGTATTTAAAATTTGCGACAGTAAAAAATTATATTTTGAAAAATTTACTATAGAAAAGGCAATCCTCGGCGTATTTAAAATTTGCGACAGTAAAAAATTATTTTTTGAAAAATTTAATATAGAAAAGGCAATCCTCGGCGTATTTAAAATTTGCGACAGTAAAAAATAATTTTTTGATAAATTTACTATAGAAAAGTCAATCCTCGACGTATTTAAAATTTGCGACAGTAAAAAATTATTTTTTGAAAAATTTACTATAGAAAAGGCAATCCTCGGCGTATTTAAAATTTGCGACAGTAAAAAATTATTTTTTGAAAAATTTACTATAGAAAAGGCAATCCTCGGCGTATTTAAAATTTGCGACAGTAAAAAATTATTTTTTGAAAAATTTAATATAGAAAAGGCAATCCTCGGCGTATTTAAAATTTGCGACAGTAAAAATTTATTTTTTGACAAATTCACTATAGAAAAGGCAATCCTCGGCGTATTAAAAATTTGCGACCGTAAAAAATAATTTTTTGAGAAAATTAGTATAGAAAAGGCAATCCTCGACGTATTTAAAATTTGCGACAGTAAAAAATTATTTTTTGAAAAATTTACTATAGAAAGGGCAATTCTCGGCGTATTTAAAATTTGCGACAGTAAAAAATTATTTTTTGAAAAATTTACTATAGAAAAGCCAATCCTCGGCGTATTTAAAATTTGCGACAGTAAAAAATTATTTTTTGAAAAATTTACTATAGAAAAGGCAATCCTCGGCGTATTTAAAATTTGCGACAGTAAAAAATTATTTTTTGAAAAATTTACTATAGAAAAGGCAATCCTCGGCATATTTAAAATTTGCGACAGTAAAAAATGATTTTTTGAAAAATTTACTATAGAAAAGGCAATCCTCGGCGTATTTAAAATTTGCGACAGTAAAAAATTATTTATTGAAAAATTTACTATAGAAAAGGCAATCCTCGGCGTATTTAAAATTTGCGACAGTAAAAAATTATTTTTTGAAAAATTTACTATAGAAAAGGTAATCCTCGGCGTATTTCAAATTTGCGACAGTAAAAATTTATTTTTTGACAAATTCACTATAGAAAAGGCAATCCTCGGCGTATTTAAAATTTGCGACAGTAAAAAATTAATTTTTGAAAAATTTGCTATAGAAAAGGCAATCCTCGGCGTATTAAAAATTTGCGACAGTAAAAAATAATTTTTTGATAAATTTACTATAGAAAAGTCAATCCTCGACGTATTTAAAATTTGCGACAGTAAAAAATTATTTTTTGAAAAATTTACTATAGAAAAGGCAATCCTCGGCGTATTTAAAATTTGCGACATTAAAAAATTATTTTTTGAAAAATTTACTATAGAAAAGGCAATCCTCGGCGTATTTAAAATTTGCGACAGTAAAAAATTATTTTTTGAAAAATTTACTATAGAAAAGGCAATCCTCGGCGTATTTAAAATTTGCGACAGTAAAAAATTATTTTTTGAATAATTTACTATAGAAAAGGCTATCCTCGGCGTAATTAAAATTTGCGACAGTAAAAAATTATTTTTTGAAAAATTTACTATAGAAAAGGCAATCCTCGGCGTATTTAAAATTTGCGACAGTAAAAATTTATTTTTTGACAAATTCACTATAGAAAAGGCAATCCTCGGCCTATTAAAAATTTGCGACCGTAAAAAATAATTTTTTGAGAAATTTACTATAGGGAAGGCAATCCTCGACGTATTTAAAATTTGCGACAGTAAAAAATTATTTTTTGAGAAATTTACTATAGAAAAGGCAATCCTCGGCGTATTTAAAATTTGCGACAGTAAAAAATTATTTTTTGAAAAATTTACTATAGAAAAGGCAATCCTCGGCGTATTTAAAATTTGCGACAGTAAAAATTTATTTTTTGACAAATTCACTATAGAAAAGTCAATCCTCGACGTATGGAAAATTTGCGACAGTAAAAAATTATTTTTTGAAAAATTTACTATAGAAAAGGCAATCCTCGGCGTATTTAAAATTTGCGACAGTAAAAAATTATTTTTTGAAAAATTTAATATAGAAAAGGCAATCCTCGGCGTATTTAAAATTTGCGACAGTAAAAAATTATATTTTGAAAAATTTACTATAGAAAAGGCAATCCTCGGCGTATTTAAAATTTGCGACAGTAAAAAATTATTTTTTGAAAAATTTAATATAGAAAAGGCAATCCTCGGCGTATTTAAAATTTGCGACAGTAAAAAATAATTTTTTGATAAATTTACTATAGAAAAGTCAATCCTCGACGTATTTAAAATTTGCGACAGTAAAAAATTATTTTTTGAAAAATTTACTATAGAAAAGGCAATCCTCGGCGTATTTAAAATTTGCGACAGTAAAAAATTATTTTTTGAAAAATTTACTATAGAAAAGGCAATCCTCGGCGTATTTAAAATTTGCGACAGTAAAAAATTATTTTTTGAAAAATTTAATATAGAAAAGGCAATCCTCGGCGTATTTAAAATTTGCGACAGTAAAAATTTATTTTTTGACAAATTCACTATAGAAAAGGCAATCCTCGGCGTATTAAAAATTTGCGACCGTAAAAAATAATTTTTTGAGAAAATTAGTATAGAAAAGGCAATCCTCGACGTATTTAAAATTTGCGACAGTAAAAAATTATTTTTTGAAAAATTTACTATAGAAAGGGCAATTCTCGGCGTATTTAAAATTTGCGACAGTAAAAAATTATTTTTTGAAAAATTTACTATAGAAAAGCCAATCCTCGGCGTATTTAAAATTTGCGACAGTAAAAAATTATTTTTTGAAAAATTTACTATAGAAAAGGCAATCCTCGGCGTATTTAAAATTTGCGACAGTAAAAAATTATTTTTTGAAAAATTTACTATAGAAAAGGCAATCCTCGGCATATTTAAAATTTGCGACAGTAAAAAATGATTTTTTGAAAAATTTACTATAGAAAAGGCAATCCTCGGCGTATTTAAAATTTGCGACAGTAAAAAATTATTTATTGAAAAATTTACTATAGAAAAGGCAATCCTCGGCGTATTTAAAATTTGCGACAGTAAAAAATTATTTTTTGAAAAATTTACTATAGAAAAGGTAATCCTCGGCGTATTTCAAATTTGCGACAGTAAAAATTTATTTTTTGACAAATTCACTATAGAAAAGGCAATCCTCGGCGTATTTAAAATTTGCGACAGTAAAAAATTAATTTTTGAAAAATTTGCTATAGAAAAGGCAATCCTCGGCGTATTAAAAATTTGCGACAGTAAAAAATAATTTTTTGATAAATTTACTATAGAAAAGTCAATCCTCGACGTATTTAAAATTTGCGACAGTAAAAAATTATTTTTTGAAAAATTTACTATAGAAAAGGCAATCCTCGGCGTATTTAAAATTTGCGACATTAAAAAATTATTTTTTGAAAAATTTACTATAGAAAAGGCAATCCTCGGCGTATTTAAAATTTGCGACAGTAAAAAATTATTTTTTGAAAAATTTACTATAGAAAAGGCAATCCTCGGCGTATTTAAAATTTGCGACAGTAAAAAATTATTTTTTGAAAAATTTAATATAGAAAAGGCAATCCTCGGCGTATTTAAAATTTGCGACAGTAAAAATTTATTTTTTGACAAATTCACTATAGAAAAGGCAGTCCTCGGCGTATTAAAAATTTGCGACCGTAAAAAATATTTTTTTGAGAAATTTAGTATAGAAAAGGCAATCCTCGACGTATTTAAAATTTGCGACAGTAAAAAATTATTTTTTGAAAAATTTACTACAGAAAGGGCAATCCTCGGCGTATTTAAAATTTGCGACAGTAAAAAATTATTTTTTGAAAAATTTAATATAGAAAAGGCAATCCTCGACGTATGGAAAATTTGCGACAGTAAAAAATTATTTTTTGAAAAATTTACTATAGAAAAGGCAATCCTCGGCGTATTTAAAATTTGCGACAGTAAAAAATTATTTTTTGAAAAATTTAATATAGAAAAGGCAATCCTCGGCGTATTTAAAATTTGCGACAGTAAAAATTTATTTTTTGACAAATTCACTATAGAAAAGGCAATCCTCGGCGTATTAAAAATTTGCGACCGTAAAAAATAATTTTTTGAGAAAATTAGTATAGAAAAGGCAATCCTCGACGTATTTAAAATTTGCGACAGTAAAAAATTATTTTTTGAAAAATTTACTATAGAAAGGGCAATTCTCGGCGTATTTAAAATTTGCGACAGTAAAAAATTATTTTTTGAAAAATTTACTATAGAAAAGCCAATCCTCGGCGTATTTAAAATTTGCGACAGTAAAAAATTATTTTTTGAAAAATTTAATATAGAAAAGGCAATCCTCGGCGTATTTAAAATTTGCGACAGTAAAAAATAATTTTTTGATAAATTTACTATAGAAAAGTCAATCCTCGACGTATTTAAAATTTGCGACAGTAAAAAATTATTTTTTGAAAAATTTACTATAGAAAAGGCAATCCTCGGCGTATTTAAAATTTGCGACAGTAAAAAATTATTTTTTGAAAAATTTACTATAGAAAAGGCAATCCTCGGCGTATTTAAAATTTGCGACAGTAAAAAATTATATTTTGAAAAATTTACTATAGAAAAGGCAATCCTCGGCGTATTTAAAATTTGCGACAGTAAAATTTATTTTTTGAAAAATTTAATATAGAAAAGGCAATCCTCGGCGTATTTAAAATTTGCGACAGTAAAAAATTATTTTTTGAAAAATTTAATATAGAAAAGGCAATCCTCGGCGTATTTAAAATTTGCGACAGTAAAAAATTATTTTTTGAAAAATTTACTATAGAAAAGGCAATCCTCGGCGTATTTAAAATTTGCGACAGTAAAAAATTATTTTTTGGAAAATTTAATATAGAAAAGGCAATCCTCGGCGTATTTAAAATTTGCGACAGTAAAAATTTATTTTTTGACAAATTCACTATAGAAAAGGCAATCCTCGGCGTATTAAAAATTTGCGACCGTAAAAAATATTTTTTTGAGAAATTTAGTATAGAAAAGGCAATCCTCGACGTATTTAAAATTTGCGACAGTAAAAAATTATTTTTTGAAAAATTTACTACAGAAAGGGCAATCCTCGGCGTATTTAAAATTTGCGACAGTAAAAAATTATTTTTTGAAAAATTTAATATAGAAAAGGCAATCCTCGACGTATGGAAAATTTGCGACAGTAAAAAATTATTTTTTGAAAAATTTACTATAGAAAAGGCAATCCTCGGCGTATTTAAAATTTGCGACAGTAAAAAATTATTTTTTGAAAAATTTAATATAGAAAAGGCAATCCTCGGCGTATTTAAAATTTGCGACAGTAAAAAATTATATTTTGAAAAATTTACTATAGAAAAGGCAATCCTCGGCGTATTTAAAATTTGCGACAGTAAAAAATTATTTTTTGAAAAATTTAATATAGAAAAGGCAATCCTCGGCGTATTTAAAATTTGCGACAGTAAAAAATAATTTTTTGATAAATTTACTATAGAAAAGTCAATCCTCGACGTATTTAAAATTTGCGACAGTAAAAAATTATTTTTTGAAAAATTTACTATAGAAAAGGCAATCCTCGGCGTATTTAAAATTTGCGACAGTAAAAAATTATTTTTTGAAAAATTTACTATAGAAAAGGCAATCCTCGGCGTATTTAAAATTTGCGACAGTAAAAAATTATTTTTTGAAAAATTTAATATAGAAAAGGCAATCCTCGGCGTATTTAAAATTTGCGACAGTAAAAATTTATTTTTTGACAAATTCACTATAGAAAAGGCAATCCTCGGCGTATTAAAAATTTGCGACCGTAAAAAATAATTTTTTGAGAAAATTAGTATAGAAAAGGCAATCCTCGACGTATTTAAAATTTGCGACAGTAAAAAATTATTTTTTGAAAAATTTACTATAGAAAGGGCAATTCTCGGCGTATTTAAAATTTGCGACAGTAAAAAATTATTTTTTGAAAAATTTACTATAGAAAAGCCAATCCTCGGCGTATTTAAAATTTGCGACAGTAAAAAATTATTTTTTGAAAAATTTACTATAGAAAAGGCAATCCTCGGCGTATTTAAAATTTGCGACAGTAAAAAATTATTTTTTGAAAAATTTACTATAGAAAAGGCAATCCTCGGCATATTTAAAATTTGCGACAGTAAAAAACGATTTTTTGAAAAATTTACTATAGAAAAGGCAATCCTCGGCGTATTTAAAATTTGCGACAGTAAAAAATTATTTATTGAAAAATTTACTATAGAAAAGGCAATCCTC
>CAWUPM010000283.1:0-64875 GCA_963924295.1 Dioctria rufipes
CTATAGAAAAGGCAATCCTTGGCGTATTTAACATTTGCGACAGTAAAAAATTATTTTTTGAAAAATTTACTATAGAAAAGGCCATACCTGCCGTATTCAAAATTTGCGAAAATCAAAATAATTTTTTGAAAAATTTACTATAGAAAAGGCTATACTCGGCGTATTTAAAATTTGCGAAAATAGAAATAATTTTTTGAAAAATTTACTATATAAAACCAATCCTCGGCGTTTTTAAAGTTTGCCACATTTGAAAATAATTTTTTGAAAAATTTATTATAGAAAAGGCCATACTCGCCGTATTTAAGAGTGCGACAGAAAAAAATAATTTTTTGAAAAGTTTACAATAGAAAAGGCAATCCCCGGCGTATTTTAAATTTGCGACAATAAAAAATAATTTTTTGAGAAATTTACTATAGAAAGGGCAATCCTTGGCGTATTTAAAATTTGCGACAGTAAAAAAGTATTTTTTGAAAAATTTACTATAGAAAAGGCCATACCCGCCGTATTCAAAATTTGCGAAAATCAAAATTATTTTTTGAAAAATTTACTATAGAAAAGGCTATACTCGGCGTATTTAAAATTTGCGAAAATAGAAATTATTTTTTGAAAAAATTACTATAGAAAAGGCAATCTTCGGCGTATTTAATATTTGCGACAGTAAAAAATTATTTTTTGAAAAACTTACTATAGAAAAGGCCATACCTTGCGTATTTAAAATTTGCGACAGAAAAAAATAGTTTTTTGAAAAGTTTACAATAGAAAAGGCAATCCTCGGCGTATTTAAAATTTGCGACAATAAAAAATAATTTTTTGAGAAATTTACTATAGAAAAGGCAATCCTTGGCGTATTTAAAATTTGCGACAGTAAAAAAGTATTTTTTGAAAAATTTACTATAGAAAAGGCCATACCCGCCGTATTCAAAATTTGCGAAAATCAAAATTATTTTTTGAAAAATTTACTATAGAAAAGGCTATACTCGGCGTATTTAAAATTTGCGAAAATAGAAATTATTTTTTGAAAAAATTACTATAGAAAAGGCAATCTTCGGCGTATTTAATATTTGCGACAGTAAAAAATTATTTTTTGAAAAACTTACTATAGAAAAGGCCATACCTTGCGTATTTAAAATTTGCGACAGAAAAAAATAGTTTTTTGAAAAGTTTACAATAGAAAAGGCAATCCTCGGCGTATTTAAAATTTGCGACAATAAAAAATAATTTTTTGAGAAATTTACTATAGAAAAGGCAATCCTTGGCGTATTTAACATTTGCGAAATTAAAAAATTATTTTTTGAAAAATTTACTATAGAAAAGGCCATACCTGCCGTATTCAAAATTTGCGAAAATCAAAATAATTTTTTGAAAAATTTACTATAGAAAAGGCTATACTCGGCGTATTTAAAATTTGCGAAAATAGAAATAATTTTTTGAAAAATTTACTATATAAAACCAATCCTCGGCGTTTTTAAAGTTTGCCACATTTGAAAATAATTTTTTGAAAAATTTATTATAGAAAAGGCCATACTCGCCGTATTTAAGAGTGCGACAGAAAAAAATAATTTTTTGAAAAGTTTACAATAGAAAAGGCAATCCCCGGCGTATTTTAAATTTGCGACAATAAAAAATAATTTTTTGAGAAATTTACTATAGAAAGGGCAATCCTTGGCGTATTTAAAATTTGCGACAGTAAAAAAATATTTTTTGAAAAATTTACTATAGAAAAGGCCATACCCGCCGTATTCAAAATTTGCGAAAATCAAAATTATTTTTTGAAAAATTTACTATAGAAAAGGCTATACTCGGCGTATTTAAAATTTGCGAAAATAGAAATTATTTTTTGAAAAAATTACTATAGAAAAGGCAATCTTCGGCGTATTTAATATTTGCGACAGTAAAAAATTATTTTTTGAAAAACTTACTATAGAAAAGGCCATACCTTGCGTATTTAAAATTTGCGACAGAAAAAAATAGTTTTTTGAAAAGTTTACAATAGAAAAGGCAATCCTCGGCGTATTTAAAATTTGCGACAATAAAAAATAATTTTTTGAGAAATTTACTATAGAAAAGGCAATCCTTGGCGTATTTAACATTTGCGACAGTAAAAAATTATTTTTTGAAAAATTTACTATAGAAAAGGCCATACCTGCCGTATTCAAAATTTGCGAAAATCAAAATAATTTTTTTGAAAAATTTACTATACAAAAGGCTATACTCGGCGTATTTAAAATTTGCGAAAATAGAAATAATTTTTTGAAAAATTTACTATATAAAACCAATCCTCGGCGTTTTTAAAGTTTGCCACATTTGAAAATAATTTTTTGAAAAATTTATTATAGAAAAGGCCATACTCGCCGTATTTAAGAGTGCGACAGAAAAAAATAATTTTTTGAAAAGTTTACAATAGAAAAGGCAATCCCCGGCGTATTTTAAATTTGCGACAATAAAAAATAATTTTTTGAGAAATTTACTATAGAAAAGGCAATCCTCGGCGTATTTAAAATTTGCGACAGTAAAAATAATTTTTTGAAAAATTTACAATAACAAAGGCAATCCCTGGAGTATTTAAAACTTGCGACGGTAGAAAATAATTTGTTAAAAAATTTACTATAGAAAAGGCAATCTTCGGCATATTTTAAATTTTCGACAGTTAAATATTATTTTTTGAAGGATTTACTATAGAAAGGCCAAACTCGGTGTATTTAAAATTTGCGACAGTAAAAAATTATTTTTGGAAAAATTTACTATAGAAAATGCAATCCTCGGCGTATTTAAAATTTGCGACAGAAATAAATTATTTTTTGAAAGATTTACTATAGAAAAGGCAACCCTGGGCGTATTTAAAATTTGCGACAGTAAAAAATTATTTTTTGAAATATTTACTATAGAAAGGGTAATCCTAGGCGTATCTAAAATTTGCGAAAGTAAAAAATGATTTTTCGAAAAATTTACTATAGGAAAGGCAACCCTCGGCGTATTTAAAATTTGCGACAGTAAAAAATAATTTTTTGAAAAATTTACTATAGAGAAGGCAATCCTTGGCGTATTTAAAATTTGCGACAGTAAAAAATTATTTTTTTAAAAATTTACAATAGAAAAGGCAATCCCTGGCGTATTTAAAATTTGCGACGGTAAAATTTATTTTTTGAAAAATTTACTATTGAAAAGGCAATATTCGGCGTAATTAAAATTTGCGACAGTAAAAAATAATTTTTTGAAAAATTTACTATAGAAAAGGCAATACTCGGCGTTTTTAAAGTTTGCCACAGTTAAATATAATTTTTCGAACAATTTACTATAGACAAGGTCATACTCGCCGTATTTAAAATTTGCGACAGAAAAAAATAATTTTTTGAAAAATTTACAATGGAAAAGGCAATCCTCGGCGTATTTAAAATTTGCGAAAGTAAAAAATAATTCTTTGAAAAATTTACTACAGAAAAGGCAATCCTCGTCGTATTTAAAATTTGCGACAGTAAAAAAAATTCTTTGAAAAATTTACTATAGAAAGGGTAATCCTAGGCGTATCTAAAATTTGCGAACGTAAAAAATGATTTTTCGAAAAATTTACTATAGAAAAGGCAACCCTGGGCGTATTTAAAATTTGCGACAGTAAAAAATAATTTTTTGAAAAATTTACTATAGAGAAGGCAATCCTTGGCGTATTTAAAATTTGCGACAGTAAAAATTTAAATTTTGAAAAATTTACTATAGAAAAGGCCGTACTCGCCGTTTTCAAAATTTGCAAAAATAAAATTTATTTTTTGAAAAATTTACTATAGAAAAGGCAATCCTCTGCGCATTTAAAATTTGCGACAGTAAAAAATTATTTTTTGAAAATTTACTATAGAAAAGGCAATCCTCGGCGTATTTAAAATTTGCGACAGTAATAAATAATTTTTTAAAATATTTACTATAGCAAAGTCAAAACTCGGCGTATTTAAAATTTGCGACATTAAAAATTAGTTTTTGAAAAATTTACTATATAAAAAAGCAAACCTCGTCGTATTTAAAATTTGCGAACGTAAAAAATAATTTTTCGAAAAATTTACTATAGAAACGGCAATCCTCGGCGTATTTAAAATTTGCGACAGTAAAAAATAATTCTTGATAAATTTACTATAGAAAGGCAATCCTCGGCGTATTTAAAATTTGCGAACGTAAAAAATAATTTTTCGAAAAGTTTACTATAGAAAAGGCAATCCTCGGCGTATTTAAAATTTGCGACAGCTAAAATTATTTTTTGAAAAATTTACTACAGAAATGCAATACTCGGCGTATTTAAAATTTGCTACAGAAAAAAATAATTTTTTGCAAAATTTACAATAGAGAAGGCAATCCTCGGCGTATTTAAAATTTGCGACTGTAAAAAAAAAATTTGGGAAAAATTTACTATACAAAAGGCAATCCTCGGCGTATTTAAAATTTGCGACAGTAAAAATAATTTTTTGAAAAATTTACAATAGAAAAGGCAACCCCTGGCGTATTTAAAATTTGCGAGGGTAGAAAATAATTTGTTGGAAAATTTACTATATAAAAGGCAATCCTCGGCGTATTTTAAATTTTCGACAGTAAGAGCTCATTTTTTTAACAATTTACAATAGAAAAGGTAATCCCTGGCCTATTTAACATTTGCGACGGTATAAAATAATTCTTTGAAAAATTTACTATAGAAAAGGCAATCCTCGGCGTATTTAAAATTTGCGACAGTAAAAATAATGTTTTGAAAAATTTACTATAGAAAAGGTAATCTTCGGCGTATTTTAAATTTTCGACAGTAAAATATTATTTTTTGAAACATTTACTATAGAAAGGCCAAACTCGGTGTATTTAAAATTTGCGACAGTAAAAAATTATTTTTGGAAAAATTTACTATAGAAAATGCAATCCTCGGCGTATTTAAAATTTGCGTCAGAAATAAATTATTTTTTGAAAGATTTACTATAGAAAAGGCAACCCTCGGCGTATTTAAAATTTGCGACAGAAAAAAATTATTTTTTGAAATATTGACTATAGAAAGGGTAATCCTAGGCGTATCTAAAATTTGCGAACGTAAAAAATGATTTTTCGAAAAATTTACTATAGAAAAGGCAACCATCGGCGTATTTAAAATTTGCGACAGTAAAAAATAATTTTTTGAAAAATTTTCTATAGAGAAGGCAATCCTTGGCGACAGTAAAAAAGTGTTTTTTGAAAAATTTACTATAGAAAAGGCCATACCCGCCGTATTCAAAATTTGCGAAAATCAAAATAATTTTTTGAAAAATTTACTATAGAAAAGGCTATACTCGGCGTATTTAAAATTTGCGAAAATAGAAATTATTTTTTGAAAAATTTACTATAGAAAAGGCAATCCTCGGCGTAATTAAAATTTGCGACAGTAAAAAATAATTTTTTGAAAAATTTACTATATAAAACCAATCCTCGGCGTTTTTAAAGTTTGCCACATTTGAAAATAATTTTTTGAAAAATTTATTATAGAAAAGGCCATACTCGCCGTATTTAAGAGTGCGACAGAAAAAAATAATTTTTTGAAAAGTTTACAATAGAAAAGGCAATCCCCGGCGTATTTTAAATTTGCGACAATAAAAAATAATTTTTTGAGAAATTTACTATAGAAAAGGCAATCCTCGGCGTATTTAAAATTTGCGACAGTAAAAATAATTTTTTGAAAAATTTACAATAACAAAGGCAATCCCTGGAGTATTTAAAACTTGCGACAGTAGAAAATAATTTGTTAAAAAATTTACTATAGAAAAGGCAATCTTCGGCATATTTTAAATTTTCGACAGTTAAATATTATTTTTTGAAGGATTTACTATAGAAAGGCCAAACTCGGTGTATTTAAAATTTGCGACAGTAAAAAATTATTTTTGGAAAAATTTACTATAGAAAATGCAATCCTCGGCGTATTTAAAATTTGCGACAGAAATAAATTATATTTTGAAAGATTTACTATAGAAAAGGCAACCCTGGGCGTATTTAAAATTTGCGACAGTAAAAAATAATTTTTTGAAAAATTTACTATAGAAAAGGCAATACTCGGCGTTTTTAAAGTTTGCCACAGTTAAATATAATTTTTCGAACAATTTACTATAGACAAGGTCATACTCGCCGTATTTAAAATTTGCGACAGAAAAAAATAATTTTTTGAAAAATTTATAATGGAAAAGGCAATCCTCGGCGTATTTAAAATTTGCGTTCTTTGAAAAATTTACTACAGAAAAGGCAATCCTCGTCGTATTTAAAATTTGATACAGTAAAAAAAATTCTTTGAAAAATTTACTATAGACAGGGTAATCCTAGGCGTATCTAAAATTTGCGAACGTAAAAATTGTTTTTTGAAAAATTTACTATAGAAAAGGCAATCCTCTGCGCATTTAAAATTTGCGACAGTAAAAAATTATTTTTTGAAAATTTACTATAGAAAAGGCAATCCTCGGCGTATTTAAAATTTGCGACAATAAAAAATAATTTTTTGAGAAATTTACTATAGAAAAGGCAATCCTTGGCGTATTTAACATTTGCGACAGTAAAAAATTATTTTTTGAAAAATTTACTATAGAAAAGGCCATACCTGCCGTATTCAAAATTTGCGAAAATCAAAATAATTTTTTGAAAAATTTACTATAGAAAAGGCTATACTCGGCGTATTTAAAATTTGCGAAAATAGAAATAATTTTTTGAAAAATTTACTATATAAAACCAATCCTCGGCGTTTTTAAAGTTTGCCACATTTGAAAATAATTTTTTGAAAAATTTATTATAGAAAAGGCCATACTCGCCGTATTTAAGAGTGCGACAGAAAAAAATAATTTTTTGAAAAGTTTACAATAGAAAAGGCAATCCCCGGCGTATTTTAAATTTGCGACAATAAAAAATAATTTTTTGAGAAATTTACTATAGAAAGGGCAATCCTTGGCGTATTTAAAATTTGCGACAGTAAAAAAGTATTTTTTGAAAAATTTACTATAGAAAAGGCCATACCCGCCGTATTCAAAATTTGCGAAAATCAAAATTATTTTTTGAAAAATTTACTATAGAAAAGGCTATACTCGGCGTATTTAAAATTTGCGAAAATAGAAATTATTTTTTGAAAAAATTACTATAGAAAAGGCAATCTTCGGCGTATTTAATATTTGCGACAGTAAAAAATTATTTTTTGAAAAACTTACTATAGAAAAGGCCATACCTTGCGTATTTAAAATTTGCGACAGAAAAAAATAGTTTTTTGAAAAGTTTACAATAGAAAAGGCAATCCTCGGCGTATTTAAAATTTGCGACAATAAAAAATAATTTTTTGAGAAATTTACTATAGAAAAGGCAATCCTTGGCGTATTTAAAATTTGCGACAGTAAAAAAGTATTTTTTGAAAAATTTACTATAGAAAAGGCCATACCCGCCGTATTCAAAATTTGCGAAAATCAAAATTATTTTTTGAAAAATTTACTATAGAAAAGGCTATACTCGGCGTATTTAAAATTTGCGAAAATAGAAATTATTTTTTGAAAAAATTACTATAGAAAAGGCAATCTTCGGCGTATTTAATATTTGCGACAGTAAAAAATTATTTTTTGAAAAACTTACTATAGAAAAGGCCATACCTTGCGTATTTAAAATTTGCGACAGAAAAAAATAGTTTTTTGAAAAGTTTACAATAGAAAAGGCAATCCTCGGCGTATTTAAAATTTGCGACAATAAAAAATAATTTTTTGAGAAATTTACTATAGAAAAGGCAATCCTTGGCGTATTTAACATTTGCGAAATTAAAAAATTATTTTTTGAAAAATTTACTATAGAAAAGGCCATACCTGCCGTATTCAAAATTTGCGAAAATCAAAATAATTTTTTGAAAAATTTACTATAGAAAAGGCTATACTCGGCGTATTTAAAATTTGCGAAAATAGAAATAATTTTTTGAAAAATTTACTATATAAAACCAATCCTCGGCGTTTTTAAAGTTTGCCACATTTGAAAATAATTTTTTGAAAAATTTATTATAGAAAAGGCCATACTCGCCGTATTTAAGAGTGCGACAGAAAAAAATTATTTTTTGAAAAGTTTACAATAGAAAAGGCAATCCCCGGCGTATTTTAAATTTGCGACAATAAAAAATAATTTTTTGAGAAATTTACTATAGAAAAGGCAATCCTCGGCGTATTTAAAATTTGCGACAGTAAAAATAATTTTTTGAAAAATTTACAATAACAAAGGCAATCCCTGGAGTATTTAAAACTTGCGACGGTAGAAAATAATTTGTTAAAAAATTTACTATAGAAAAGGCAATCTTCGGCATATTTTAAATTTTCGACAGTTAAATATTATTTTTTGAAGGATTTACTATAGAAAGGCCAAACTCTGTGTATTTAAAATTTGCGACAGTAAAAAATTATTTTTGGAAAAATTTACTATAGAAAATGCAATCCTCGGCGTATTTAAAATTTGCGACAGAAATAAATTATTTTTTGAAAGATTTACTATAGAAAAGGCAACCCTGGGCGTATTTAAAATTTGCGACAGTAAAAAATTATTTTTTGAAATATTTACTATAGAAAGGGTTATCCTAGGCGTATCTAAAATTTGCGAACGTAAAAAATGATTTTTCGAAAAATTTACTATAGGAAAGGCAACCCTCGGCGTATTTAAAATTTGCGACAGTAAAAAATAATTTTTTGAAAAATTTACTATAGAGAAGGCAATCCTTGGCGTATTTAAAATTTGCGACAGTAAAAAAGTATTTTTTGAAATATTTACAATAGAAAAGGCAATCCCTGGCGTATTTAAAATTTGCGACGGTAAAATTTATTTTTTGAAAAATTTACTATTGAAAAGGCAATATTCGGCGTAATTAAAATTTGCGACAGTAAAAAATAATTTTTTGAAAAATTTACTATAGAAAAGGCAATACTCGGCGTTTTTAAAGTTTGCCACAGTTAAATATAATTTTTCGAACAATTTACTATAGACAAGGTCATACTCGCCGTATTTAAAATTTGCGACAGAAAAAAATAATTTTTTGAAAAATTTACAATGGAAAAGGCAATCCTCGGCGTATTTAAAATTTGCGAAAGTAAAAAATAATTCTTTGAAAAATTTACTACAGAAAAGGCAATCCTCGTCGTATTTAAAATTTGCGACAGTAAAAAAATTCTTTGAAAAATTTACTATAGAAAGGGTAATCCTAGGCGTATCTAAAATTTGCGAACGTAAAAAATGATTTTTCGAAAAATTTACTATAGAAAAGGCAACCCTGGGCGTATTTAAAATTTGCGACAGTAAAAAATAATTTTTTGAAAAATTTACTATAGAGAAGGCAATCCTTGGCGTATTTAAAATTTGCGACAGTAAAAATTTAAATTTTGAAAAATTTTCTATAGAAAAGGCCGTACTCGCCGTTTTCAAAATTTGCAAAAATAAAAATTATTTTTTGAAAAATTTACTATAGAAAAGGCAATCCTCTGCGCATTTAAAATTTGCGACAGTAAAAAATTATTTTTTGAAAATTTACTATAGAAAAGGCAATCCTCGGCGTATTTAAAATTTGCGACAGTAATAAATAATTTTTTAAAATATTTACTATAGCAAAGTCAAAACTCGGCGTATTTAAAATTTGCGACATTAAAAATTAGTTTTTGAAAAATTTACTATATAAAAAAGCAAACCTCGTCGTATTTAAAATTTGCGAACGTAAAAAATAATTTTTCGAAAAATTTACTATAGAAACGGCAATCCTCGGCGTATTTAAAATTTGCGACAGTAAAAAATAATTCTTGATAAATTTACTATAGAAAGCCAATCCTCGGCGTATTTAAAATTTGCGACAGCTAAAATTATTTTTTGAAAAATTTACTACAGAAATGCAATACTCGGCGTATTTAAAATTTGCGACAGTAATAAATAATTTTTTAAAAATTTACTATATAACAGCCAATCCTCGGCAGATATAAAATTTGCGAACGTAAAAAATAATTTTTCAAAAAATTTACTATAGAAAACGCAATCCTCTCCGTATTTAAAATTTGCTACAGAAAAAAATAATTTTTTGCATAATTTACAATAGAGAAGGCAATCCTCGGCGTATTTAAAATTTGCGACTGTAAAAAAAAAATTTGGGAAAAATTTACTATACAAAAGGCAATCCTCGGCGTATTTAAAATTTGCGACAGTAAAAATAATTTTTTGAAAAATTTACAATAGAAAAGGCAACCCCTGGCGTATTTAAAATTTGCGAGGGTAGAAAATAATTTGTTGGAAAATTTACTATATAAAAGGCAATCCTCGGCGTATTTTAAATTTTCGACAGTAAGAGCTCATTTTTTTAACAATTTACAATAGAAAAGGTAATCCCTGGCCTATTTAACATTTGCGACGGTATAAAATAATTCTTTGAAAAATTTACTATAGAAAAGGCAATCCTCGGCGTATTTAAAATTTGCGACAGTAAAAATAATGTTTTGAAAAATTTACTATAGAAAAGGTAATCTTCGGCGTATTTTAAATTTTCGACAGTAAAATATTATTTTTTGAAACATTTACTATAGAAAGGCCAAACTCGGTGTATTTAAAATTTGCGACAGTAAAAAATTATTTTTGGAAAAATTTACTATAGAAAATGCAATCCTCGGCGTATTTAAAATTTGCGTCAGAAATAAATTATTTTTTGAAAGATTTACTATAGAAAAGGCAACCCTCGGCGTATTTAAAATTTGCGACAGAAAAAAATTATTTTTTGAAATATTGACTATAGAAAGGGTAATCCTAGGCGTATCTAAAATTTGCGAACGTAAAAAATGATTTTTCGAAAAATTTACTATAGAAAAGGCAACCATCGGCGTATTTAAAATTTGCGACAGTAAAAAATAATTTTTTGAAAAATTTTCTATAGAGAAGGCAATCCTTGGCGTATTTAACATTTACGACAGTAAAAAAGTGTTTTTTGAAAAATTTACTATAGAAAAGGCCATACCCGCCGTATTCAAAATTTGCGAAAATCAAAATAATTTTTTGAAAAATTTACTATAGAAAAGGCTATACTCGGCGTATTTAAAATTTGCGAAAATAGAAATTATTTTTTGAAAAATTTACTATAGAAAAGGCAATCCTCGGCGTAATTAAAATTTGCGACAGTAAAAAATAATTTTTTGAAAAATTTACTATATAAAACCAATCCTCGGCGTTTTTAAAGTTTGCCACATTTGAAAATAATTTTTTGAAAAATTTATTATAGAAAATGCCATACTCGCCGTATTTAAGAGTGGCGACAGAAAAAAATAATTTTTTTAAAAGTTTACAATAGAAAAGGTAATCCTCGGCGTATTTAAAATTTGCGAAAATAAAAAATAATTTTTTGAGAAATTTACTATAGAAAAGGCAATCCTTGGCGTATTTAAAATTTGCGACAGTAAAAAAGTATTTTTTGAAAAAATTTCTATAGAAAAGGCCATACCGGCCGTATATTACTATAGAAAATGCAATCTTCGGCGTATTTAATATTTGCGACAATAAAAAATTATTTTTTGAAAAACTTGCTATAGAAAAGGCCATACTCTCCGTATTTAAAATTTGCGACAGAAAAAAATAATTTTTTGAAAAGTTTACAATAGAAAAGGCAATCCTCAGCGTATTTAAAATTTGCGACAATAAAAAATAATTTTTTGAGAAATTTACTATAGAAAAGGCAATCCTTGGCGTATTTAAAATTTGCGACAGTAAAAAAGTATTTTTTGAAAAATTTACTATAGAAAAGGCCATACCCGCCGTATTCAAAATTTGCGAAAATCAAAATTATTTTTTGAAAAATTTACTATAGAAAAGGCTATACTCGGCGTATTTAAAATTTGCGAAAATAGAAATTATTTTTTGAAAAAATTACTATAGAAAAGGCAATCTTCGGCGTATTTAATATTTGCGACAGTAAAAAATTATTTTTTGAAAAACTTACTATAGAAAAGGCCATACCTTGCGTATTTAAAATTTGCGACAGAAAAAAATAGTTTTTTGAAAAGTTTACTATAGAAAAGGCAATCCTCGTCGTATTTAAAATTTGCGACAATAAAAAATAATTTTTTGAGAAATTTACTATAGAAAAGGCAATCCTTGGCGTATTTAACATTTGCGACAGTAAAAAATTATTTTTAGAAAAATTTACTATAGAAAAGGCCATACCTGCCGTATTCAAAATTTGCGAAAATCAAAATAATGTTTTGAAAAATTTACTATAGAAAAGGCTATACTCGGCATATTTAAAATTTGCGAAAATAGAAATTATTTTTTGAAAAATTTGCTATAGAAAAGGCAATCCTCGGCGTAATTAAAATTTGCGACAGCAAAAAATAATTTTTTGAAAAATTTACTATATAAAACCAATCCTCGGCGTTTTTAAAGTTTGCCACATTTGAAAATAATTTTTTGAAAAATTTATTATAGAAAAGGCCATACTCGCCGTATTTAAGAGTGCGACAGAAAAAAATAATTTTTTGAAAAGTTTACAATAGAAAAGGCAATCCCCGGCGTATTTTAAATTTGCGACAATAAAAAATAATTTTTTGAGAAATTTACTATAGAAAAGGCAATCCTCGGCGTATTTAAAATTTGCGACAGTAAAAATAATTTTTTGAAAAATTTGCAATAACAAAGGCAATCCCTGGAGTATTTAAAACTTGCGACGGTAGAAAATAATTTGTTAAAAAATTTACTATAGAAAAGGCAATCTTCGGCATATTTTAAATTTTCGACAGTTAAATATTATTTTTTGAAGGATTTACTATAGAAAGGCCAAACTCGGTGTATTTAAAATTTGCGACAGTAAAAAATTATTTTTGGAAAAATTTACTATAGAAAATGCAATCCTCGGCGTATTTAAAATTTGCGACAGAAATAAATTATTTTTTGAAAGATTTACTATCGAAAAGGCAACCCTGGGCGTATTTAAAATTTGCGACAGTAAAAAATAATTTTTTGAAAAATTTACTATAGAAAAGGCAATACTCGGCGTTTTTAAAGTTTGCCACAGTTAAATATAATTTTTCGAACAATTTACTATAGACAAGGTCATACTCGCCGTATTTAAAATTTGCGACAGAAAAAAATAATTTTTTGAAAAATTTATAATGGAAAAGGCAATCCTCGGCGTATTTAAAATTTGCGAAAGTAAAAAATAATTCTTTGAAAAATTTACTACAGAAAAGGCAATCCTCGTCGTATTTAAAATTTGAGACAGTAAAAAAAATTCTTTGAAAAATTTACTATAGAAAGGGTAACCCTAGGCGTATCTAAAATTTGCGAACGTAAAAAATGATTTTTCGAAAAATTTACTATAGAAAAGGCAACCCTGCTCGTATTTAAAATTTTCGACAGTAAAAAATAATTTTTTGAAAAATTTACTATAGAGAAGGCAATCCTTGGCGTATTTAAAATTTGCGACAGTAAAAATTTAAATTTTGAAAAATTTACTATAGAAAAGGCCGTACTCGCCGTTTTCAAAATTTGCAAAAATAAAAATTGTTTTTTGAAAAATTTACTATAGAAAAGGCAATCCTCTGCGCATTTAAAATTTGCGACAGTAAAAAATTATTTTTTGAGAAATTTACTATAGAAAAGGCAATCCTTGGCGTATTTAACATTTGCGACAGTAAAAAATTATTTTTTGAAAAATTTACTATAGAAAAGGCCATACCTGCCGTATTCAAAATTTGCGAAAATCAAAATAATTTTTTGAAAAAGTTACTATAGAAAAGGCTATACTCGGCGTATTTAAAATTTGCGAAAATAGAAATAATTTTTTGAAAAATTTACTATATAAAACCAATCCTCGGCGTTTTTAAAGTTTGCCACATTTGAAAATAATTTTTGGAAAAATTTATTATAGAAAAGGCCATACTCGCCGTATTTAAGAGTGCGACAGAAAAAAATAATTTTTTGAAAAGTTTACAATAGAAAAGGCAATCCCCGGCGTATTTTAAATTTGCGACAATAAAAAATAATTTTTTGAGAAATTTACTATAGAAAGGGCAATCCTTGGCGTATTTAACATTTGCGACAGTAAAAAATTATTTTTTGAAAAATTTACTATAGAAATGGCCATACCTGCCGTATTCAAAATTTGCGAAAATCAAAATAATTTTTTGAAAAATTTACTATAGAAAAGGCTATACTCGGCGTATTTAAAATTTGCGAAAATAGAAATAATTTTTTGAAAAATTTACTATATAAAACAAATCCTCGGCGTTTTTAAAGTTTGCCACATTTGAAAATAATTTTTTGAAAAATTTATTATAGAAAAGGCCATACTCGCCGTATTTAAGAGTGCGACAGAAAAAAATAATTTTTTGAAAAGTTTACAATAGAAAAGGCAATCCCCGGCGTATTTTAAATTTGCGACAATAAAAAATAATTTTTTGAGAAATTTACTATAGAAAGGGCAATCCTTGGCGTATTTAAAATTTGCGACAGTAAAAAAATATTTTTTGAAAAATTTACTATAGAAAAGGCCATACCCGCCGTATTCAAAATTTGCGAAAATCAAAATTATTTTTTGAAAAATTTACTATAGAAAAGGCTATACTCGGCGTATTTAAAATTTGCGAAAATAGAAATTATTTTTTGAAAAAATTACTATAGAAAAGGCAATCTTCGGCGTATTTAATATTTGCGACAGTAAAAAATTATTTTTTGAAAAACTTACTATAGAAAAGGCCATACCTTGCGTATTTAAAATTTGCGACAGAAAAAAATAGTTTTTTGAAAAGTTTACAATAGAAAAGGCAATCCTCGGCGTATTTAAAATTTGCGACAATAAAAAATAATTTTTTGAGAAATTTACTATAGAAAAGGCAATCCTTGGCGTATTTAACATTTGCGACAGTAAAAAATTATTTTTTGAAAAATTTACTATAGAAAAGGCCATACCTGCCGTATTCAAAATTTGCGAAAATCAAAATAATTTTTTGAAAAATTTACTATACAAAAGGCTATACTCGGCGTATTTAAAATTTGCGAAAATAGAAATAATTTTTTGAAAAATTTACTATATAAAACCAATCCTCGGCGTTTTTAAAGTTTGCCACATTTGAAAATAATTTTTTGAAAAATTTATTATAGAAAAGGCCATACTCGCCGTATTTAAGAGTGCGACAGAAAAAAATAATTTTTTGAAAAGTTTACAATAGAAAAGGCAATCCCCGGCGTATTTTAAATTTGCGACAATAAAAAATAATTTTTTGAGAAATTTACTATAGAAAAGGCAATCCTCGGCGTATTTAAAATTTGCGACAGTAAAAATAATTTTTTGAAAAATTTACAATAACAAAGGCAATCCCTGGAGTATTTAAAACTTGCGACGGTAGAAAATAATTTGTTAAAAAATTTACTATAGAAAAGGCAATCTTCGGCATATTTTAAATTTTCGACAGTTAAATATTATTTTTTGAAGGATTTACTATAGAAAGGCCAAACTCGGTGTATTTAAAATTTGCGACAGTAAAAAATTATTTTTGGAAAAATTTACTATAGAAAATGCAATCCTCGGCGTATTTAAAATTTGCGACAGAAATAAATTATTTTTTGAAAGATTTACTATAGAAAAGGCAACCCTGGGCGTATTTAAAATTTGCGACAGTAAAAAATTATTTTTTGAAATATTTACTATAGAAAGGGTAATCCTAGGCGTATCTAAAATTTGCGAACGTAAAAAATGATTTTTCGAAAAATTTACTATAGGAAAGGCAACCCTCGGCGTATTTAAAATTTGCGACAGTAAAAAATAATTTTTTGAAAAATTTACTATAGAGAAGGCAATCCTTGGCGTATTTAAAATTTGCGACAGTAAAAAATTATTTTTTTAAAAATTTACAATAGAAAAGGCAATCCCTGGCGTATTTAAAATTTGCGACGGTAAAATTTATTTTTTGAAAAATTTACTATTGAAAAGGCAATATTCGGCGTAATTAAAATTTGCGACAGTAAAAAATAATTTTTTGAAAAATTTACTATAGAAAAGGCAATACTCGGCGTTTTTAAAGTTTGCCACAGTTAAATATAATTTTTCGAACAATTTACTATAGACAAGGTCATACTCGCCGTATTTAAAATTTGCGACAGAAAAAAATAATTTTTTGAAAAATTTACAATGGAAAAGGCAATCCTCGGCGTATTTAAAATTTGCGAAAGTAAAAAATAATTCTTTGAAAAATTTACTACAGAAAAGGCAATCCTCGTCGTATTTAAAATTTGCGACAGTAAAAAAAATTCTTTGAAAAATTTACTATAGAAAGGGTAATCCTAGGCGTATCTAAAATTTGCGAACGTAAAAAATGATTTTTCGAAAAATTTACTATAGAAAAGGCAACCCTGGGCGTATTTAAAATTTGCGACAGTAAAAAATAATTTTTTGAAAAATTTACTATAGAGAAGGCAATCCTTGGCGTATTTAAAATTTGCGACAGTAAAAATTTAAATTTTGAAAAATTTACTATAGAAAAGGCCGTCGCCGTTTTCAAAATTTGCAAAAATAAAAATTATTTTTTGAAAAATTTACTATAGAAAAGGCAATCCTCTGCGCATTTAAAATTTGCGACAGTAAAAAATTATTTTTTGAAAATTTACTATAGAAAAGGCAATCCTCGGCGTATTTAAAATTTGCGACAGTAATAAATAATTTTTTAAAATATTTACTATAGCAAAGTCAAAACTCGGCGTATTTAAAATTTGCGACATTAAAAATTAGTTTTTGAAAAATTTACTATATAAAAAAGCAAACCTCGTCGTATTTAAAATTTGCGAACGTAAAAAATAATTTTTCGAAAAATTTACTATAGAAACGGCAATCCTCGGCGTATTTAAAATTTGCGACAGTAAAAAATAATTCTTGATAAATTTACTATAGAAAGGCAATCCTCGGCGTATTTAAAATTTGCGAACGTAAAAAATAATTTTTCGAAAAGTTTACTATAGAAAAGGCAATCCTCGGCGTATTTAAAATTTGCGACAGCTAAAATTATTTTTTGAAAAATTTACTACAGAAATGCAATACTCGGCGTATTTAAAATTTGCTACAGAAAAAAATAATTTTTTGCAAAATTTACAATAGAGAAGGCAATCCTCGGCGTATTTAAAATTTGCGACTGTAAAAAAAAAATTTGGGAAAAATTTACTATACAAAAGGCAATCCTCGGCGTATTTAAAATTTGCGACAGTAAAAATAATTTTTTGAAAAATTTACAATAGAAAAGGCAACCCCTGGCGTATTTAAAATTTGCGAGGGTAGAAAATAATTTGTTGGAAAATTTACTATATAAAAGGCAATCCTCGGCGTATTTTAAATTTTCGACAGTAAGAGCTCATTTTTTTAACAATTTACAATAGAAAAGGTAATCCCTGGCCTATTTAACATTTGCGACGGTATAAAATAATTCTTTGAAAAATTTACTATAGAAAAGGCAATCCTCGGCGTATTTAAAATTTGCGACAGTAAAAATAATGTTTTGAAAAATTTACTATAGAAAAGGTAATCTTCGGCGTATTTTAAATTTTCGACAGTAAAATATTATTTTTTGAAACATTTACTATAGAAAGGCCAAACTCGGTGTATTTAAAATTTGCGACAGTAAAAAATTATTTTTGGAAAAATTTACTATAGAAAATGCAATCCTCGGCGTATTTAAAATTTGCGTCAGAAATAAATTATTTTTTGAAAGATTTACTATAGAAAAGGCAACCCTCGGCGTATTTAAAATTTGCGACAGAAAAAAATTATTTTTTGAAATATTGACTATAGAAAGGGTAATCCTAGGCGTATCTAAAATTTGCGAACGTAAAAAATGATTTTTCGAAAAATTTACTATAGAAAAGGCAACCATCGGCGTATTTAAAATTTGCGACAGTAAAAAATAATTTTTTGAAAAATTTTCTATAGAGAAGGCAATCCTTGGCGACAGTAAAAAAGTGTTTTTTGAAAAATTTACTATAGAAAAGGCCATACCCGCCGTATTCAAAATTTGCGAAAATCAAAATAATTTTTTGAAAAATTTACTATAGAAAAGGCTATATTCGGCGTATTTAAAATTTGCGAAAATAGAAATTATTTTTTGAAAAATTTACTATAGAAAAGGCAATCCTCGGCGTAATTAAAATTTGCGACAGTAAAAAATAATTTTTTGAAAAATTTACTATATAAAACCAATCCTCGGCGTTTTTAAAGTTTGCCACATTTGAAAATAATTTTTTGAAAAATTTATTATAGAAAAGGCCATACTCGCCGTATTTAAGAGTGCGACAGAAAAAAATAATTTTTTGAAAAGTTTACAATAGAAAAGGCAATCCCCGGCGTATTTTAAATTTGCGACAATAAAAAATAATTTTTTGAGAAATTTACTATAGAAAAGGCAATCCTCGGCGTATTTAAAATTTGCGACAGTAAAAATAATTTTTTGAAAAATTTACAATAACAAAGGCAATCCCTGGAGTATTTAAAACTTGCGACAGTAGAAAATAATTTGTTAAAAAATTTACTATAGAAAAGGCAATCTTCGGCATATTTTAAATTTTCGACAGTTAAATATTATTTTTTGAAGGATTTACTATAGAAAGGCCAAACTCGGTGTATTTAAAATTTGCGACAGTAAAAAATTATTTTTGGAAAAATTTACTATAGAAAATGCAATCCTCGGCGTATTTAAAATTTGCGACAGAAATAAATTATATTTTGAAAGATTTACTATAGAAAAGGCAACCCTGGGCGTATTTAAAATTTGCGACAGTAAAAAATAATTTTTTGAAAAATTTACTATAGAAAAGGCAATACTCGGCGTTTTTAAAGTTTGCCACAGTTAAATATAATTTTTCGAACAATTTACTATAGACAAGGTCATACTCGCCGTATTTAAAATTTGCGACAGAAAAAAATAATTTTTTGAAAAATTTATAATGGAAAAGGCAATCCTCGGCGTATTTAAAATTTGCGTTCTTTGAAAAATTTACTACAGAAAAGGCAATCCTCGTCGTATTTAAAATTTGATACAGTAAAAAAAATTCTTTGAAAAATTTACTATAGACAGGGTAATCCTAGGCGTATCTAAAATTTGCGAACGTAAAAATTGTTTTTTGAAAAATTTACTATAGAAAAGGCAATCCTCTGCGCATTTAAAATTTGCGACAGTAAAAAATTATTTTTTGAAAATTTACTATAGAAAAGGCAATCCTCGGCGTATTTAAAATTTGCGACAGTAATAAATAATTTTTTAAAATATTTACTATAGCAAAGTCAAAACTCGGCGTATTTAAAATTTGCGACATTAAAAAATTAGTTTTTGAAAAATTTACTATATAAAAAAGCAAACCTCGTCGTATTTAAAATTTGCGAACGTAAAAAATAATTTTTCGAAAAATTTACTATAGAAACGGCAATCCTCGGCGTATTTAAAATTTGCGACAGTAAAAAATAATTCTTGATAAATTTACTATAGAAAGGCAATCCTCGGCGTATTTAAAATTTGCGAACGTAAAAAATAATTTTTCGAAAAGTTTACTATAGAAAAGGCAATCCTCGGCGTATTTAAAATTTGCGACAACTAAAATTATTTTTTGAAAAATTTACTACAGAAATGCAATACTCGGCGTATTTAAAATTTGCGACAGTAATAAATAATTTTTTAAAAATTTACTATATAACAGCCAATCCTCGGCAGATTTAAAATTTGCGAACGTAAAAAATAATTTTTCGAAAAATTTACTATAGAAAAGGCAATCCTCGCCGTATTTAAAATTTGCTACAGAAAAAAATAATTTTTTGCAAAATTTACAATAGAGAAGGCAATCCTCGGCGGATTTAAAATTTGCGACTGTAAAAAAAAAATTTGGGAAAAATTTACTACACAAAAGGCAATCCTCGGCGTATTTAAAATTTGCGACAGTAAAATTAATTTTTTGAAAAATTTACAATAGAAAAGGCAACCCCTGGCGTATTTAAAATTTGCGAGGGTAGAAAATAATTTGTTGGAAAATTTACTATATAAAAGGCAATCCTCGGCGTATTTTAAATTTTCGACAGTAAGAGCTCATTTTTTTAACAATTTACAATAGAAAAGGTAATCCCTGGCTTATTTAACATTTGCGACGGTATAAAATAATTTGTTGAAAAATTTACTATAGAAAAGGCAATCTTCGGGTTATTTTAAGTTTTCGACAGTAAAAATAATTTTTTGAAAAATTTTCAATATAAAAGGCAATCCCTGGCGTATTCAAAATTTGCGACGGTATAAAATAATTTGTTGAAAAATTTACTATAGAAAAGGCAATCTTCGGGTTATTTAAAATTTGCGACAGAAATAAACAATTTTTTGAAAAATTTACTATTGAAAAGGCAATCCTCGGCGTAATTAAAATTTGTGACAGTAAAAAATAATTTTTTGAAAAATTTACTATAGAAAAGGCAATCCTCGGCGTTTTTAAAGTTTGCCACAGTTAAATATAATTTTTCGAAAAATTTACTATAGACAAGGTCATACTCGCCGTATTTAAAATTTGCGACAGAAAAAAATAATTTTTTGAAAAATTTACAATAGAAAAGGCCATACTCTCCGCATTTAAAATTTGCGACAGAAAAAAATAATTTTTCGAAAAATTTACTATAGAAAAGGCAATCCTCGCCGTATTTAAAATTTGCTACAGAAAAAAATAATTTTTGGCAAAATTTACAATAGAGAAGGCAATCCTCGGCGTATTTAAAATTTGCGACTGTAAAAAAAAAATTTGGGAAAAATTTACTATACAAAAGGCAATCCTCGGCGTATTTAAAATTTGCGACAGTAAAAATAATTTTTTGAAAAATTTACAATAGAAAAGGCAATCCTCGGCGTTTTTACAGTTTGCCACAGTTAAATATAATTTTTCGAAAAATTTACTATAGACAAGGTCATACTCGCCGTATTTAAAATTTGCGACAGATAAAAACCATTTTTTGAAAAATTTACTATAGAAAAAGCAATCATCGGCATATTTCAAATTTGCGACGGTAAAATTTATTTTTTGAAAAATTTACTATAGAAAAGGCAATCCTCGGCGTTTTTACAGTTTGCCACAGTTAAATATAATTTTTCGAAAAATTTACTATAGACAAGGTCATACTCGCCGTATTTAAAATTTGCGACAGAAAAAAATAATTTTTTGAAAAATTTACAATAGAAAGGCAATCCTCGGCGTATTTAAAATTTGCGACTGTAAAAAAAAAATTTGGGAAAAATTTACTATACAAAAGGCAATCCTCGGCGTATTTAAAATTTGCGACAGTAAAAATAATTTTTTGAAAAATTTACAATAGAAAAGGCAACCCCTGGCGTATTTAAAATTTGCGAGGGTAGAAAATAATTTGTTGGAAAATTTACTATATAAAAGGCAATCCTCGGCGTATTTTAAATTTTCGACAGTAAGAGCTCATTTTTTTAACAATTTACAATAGAAAAGGTAATCCCTGGCCTATTTAACATTTGCGACGGTATAAAATAATTTGTTGAAAAATTTACTATAGAAAAGGCAATCTTCGGGTTATTTTAAGTTTTCGACAGTAAAAATAATTTTTTGAAAAATTTTCAATAGAAAAGGCAATCCCTGGCGTATTCAAAATTTGCGACGGTATAAAATAATTTGTTGAAAAATTTACTATAGAAAAGGCAATCTTCGGGTTATTTAAAATTTGCGACAGAAATAAACAATTTTTTGAAAAATTTACTATTGAAAAGGCAATCCTCGGCGTAATTAAAATTTGTGACAGTAAAAAATAATTTTTTGAAAAATTTGCTATAGAAAAGGCAATCCTCGGCGTTTTTAAAGTTTGCCACAGTTAAATATAATTTTTCGAAAAATTTACTATAGACAAGGTCATACTCGCCGTATTTAAAATTTGCGACAGAAAAAAATAATTTTTTGAAAAATTTACAATAGAAAAGGCCATACTCTCCGTATTTAAAATTTGCGACAGAAAAAAATAATTTTTCGAAAAATTTACTATAGAAAAGGCAATCCTCGCCGTATTTAAAATTTGCTACAGAAAAAAATAATTTTTTTGCAAAATTTACAATAGAGAAGGCAATCCTCGGCGTATTTAAAATTTGCGACTGTAAAAAAAAAATTTGGGAAAAATTTACTATACAAAAGGCAATCCTCGGCGTATTTAAAATTTGCGACAGTAAAAATAATTTTTTGAAAAATTTACAATAGAAAAGGCAATAATCGGCGTATTTAAAATTTGCGACAGTAAAAAAGAATTCTTTGAAAAATTTACTATAGAAAAGGCAAACCTCGGCGTATTTAAAATTTGCGACAGTAAAAATAATTTTTTGAAAAATTTTCAATAGAAAAGGCAATCCCTGGCGTATTCAAAATTTGCGACGGTATAAAATAATTTGTTGAAAAATTTACTATAGAAAAGGCAATCTTCGGGTTATTTAAAATTTGCGACAGAAAAAAACAATTTTTTGAAAAATTTACTATTGAAAAGCCAATCCTCGGCGCATTTAAAATTTGCGACAGTAAAAAATTATTTTTTGAAAAACTTACTATAGAAAAGGCCATACTCTCCGTATTTAAAATTTGCGACAGAAAAAAATAATTTTTTGAAAAGTTTACAATAGAAAAGGCAATCCTCGGCGTATTTAAAATTCGCGACTATAAAAAATAATTTTTTGAGAAATTTACTATAGAAAAGGCAATCCTTGGCGTATTTAAAATTTGCGACAGTAAAAAATAATTTTTTGAAAAATTTACTATAGAGAAGGCAATCCTTGGCGTATTTAAAATTTGCGACAGTAAAAATTTATTTTTTGAAAAATTTACTATGTAACCGGCTAAGCCAGTCATGTTCCCCTCTGAGCGTGGCCGCTTCCCGACCTTCGAACTCAGCGAGACAGATGACTTGCTATGGCTACTTTTTGCCCCTTGGTTGGTATTTAGGGACAATGAGGGTTGACCTTTAGTTGAGCAGGTACAGACTTTTGCCGGCTCAATCTCAGGGCTTGGGTAGGTTCTTTGCTCTCCGATCAACTACCTATTGCTGTACCTTTGGAAGGTAGAAAGAAATAGACACAAATGAAATTAAGACCAAAAACAAAAAAAAGGCTTGACGATAAGAGGTGACACCAATTAGAATGATGGGTCACACTGGGCTACCTGCATCACCCACTACTGCCCTCTTCATACTCCTAGGTGAGCCTGCCAGTTACTTTATCCTCCCGGGATCTCGAGCTTCCCCAAAACCTTAACCAAACCCGACACCAAACGAAAATATGAAACTTAGCACATGGCCATTATTATTTATTTATTTCCCCGAACACGCACAAAAGTAAAAAGGGTCACACTACTAGTCAAAGGCGTAATGTATGGGTATTTGTAAATCAATTCATGAACCATAAGCGGGTATATATGTAGGTATAGATATATTAAGAAAAAAAAAACAATAAGTTACTATACTAGCCTATATATTGATAATCATGATGCGTGTACATAGATACATAGAAAAAGAAACTACGTCACTGTACTAGCGTATATATTGCTAATCAAGCTAATACGTGAGTATGTATACATTATTTCAAAGAAACATTTAAAATAAAAAAATAAAATAAAGAGAAGAAAAAAATCGCTATGAAAGAATTCGCTAATCCAAATTAACCATTACATTAATACACTATTCTAGGAATCTATATAAAAAAAAACAAAAAAATAAAGATCGCTAATTGGAAGTATGATGGTAGCTCACATGTATACAGATATATGTATATATACGTACTACCTATCCGGAAATACTTCGCAAAACAAAAAAACTGCTTCAATATAATATTTCGCAAAACAAAAAGAACTACGTTAATATACTAATGTACTAATTTAGATTTCTATAGAGAAAAGAAAAAAAAGGAGATCGCCAAATTCCGACCCCATTGCTAATATATATATATATATATAAAAAAAAAAAGTTGTAATAAACGAACAGAGGAAGAAATACAGAATTAGCCTATAACCCCGAGAAGACAAGGAGAAGAAAAAAAACAACACAATCTACTCACATTACAATTAATTTGTCGAAAATGTACTTACTTGTCAATCTCCCGGCGATGAAGCGCTTCAGCGGCCTGGTGATTAACGCTGTGAAAACAAAACAACAACAAAAAAAGATAAGAAATTTCTCCTGCTTGCTCTTGGGATTTTTTTTTTTTCGTTTTCTCCTATCAGTGGATTTTGCTGGTTTCTCCTCCGTTCCACTATCAAGTTCCGACGATGATTTTGGATGGTGTTTAATCACAGGGAAATCTTTGGGCGCTCTAGAAGGCGCCAGGTTTGGCCCTATCGATGCTGCGCAAACTTCACTGGCCGATTTCTGTATTTTTGTTTGTTTGTTACTTTGTCCTTTCCCTCCGGGACTGATCCACACCGTGCAGGACAAAGACTGTCACCTGATATCTGTACTCGAAACCAACAGAAAGAAGAAACCTCACTAAATAAATTTTTCCCGGCAATGAGCAAGTAATCACACCTCACCTTAGATTTATCTAAAATTCCCTTCTTTGAGGGCAGAAAAAAGAGCTTATGCTGTCACTCAGTAACTATCGAGTCACATCCACAAATAAATTTATAGAAAGAAAAATGTAAACTAAACGTTTCAATATTTCCGGCATGCACGCACAATTGCTCGATGCCCGGTCTTTATTTAAAGAAATATTATTAATGTCACTACTACTTCTGATTTGATTTTTTTTTCAAATTCTATAAGGGCGCACAAGACGAACGAAAAACAAAACACAAAACTGGACGAGCTCCAGCGGAAGATCTTTCTTTCATCGATTGCTTTACTATGTGGGGTTTCGATCGCCACATACCGAAAAAACGATACGAGGGAAAATTACCCAAGTGCATTGCCCCTGATTGATCAGCACCTTTGTTGGGTGATCGGAAATGCTCAAATTGCATTTTCTTTGTTTTTACCTTCTTTCTCTTCCAAAAAGAAACGTTTAGTGGGCGATTTATTTTATTGAGTTTCTCGCGATTGATTTCCGCTTGGACTCAATTTACTGACTTTACTTGGCAAGAATTTATTATAATAAAAAAAAATTTTTTTTTTTCCTGTGTATTTGGATAAGAAGTTCATTTACTTTAATTAAATTATTTTTTTCCAGGGACTGGGTTTGGGATGCATCTGACTAATGATGATTACATATGCCCTGTTGCCCAAGATACACGAAAATAGAATTTTGTGAATAAGGAAGAATATTATAGCCGTTACAGGTCAGGTTCGGAAGTTCCCATTCCAGAGCGGAATTCTCCGAGGCTGAGAGAACAATACGGCTGTGGTCCAATCCAAAAAATAAGGCCCAACGCGGGGACGCCCCACACCCTGAGATCAGAGTCTCATACTCTACGGACTGAGCTAGCCGGGCATAACTCTTACGAAAGATGATATGGTTACTCTGTAAGATCAATAGAGCGGTGATGATATGTGGTTATAAAACACAAGGAGAAATAAGAAGATAGGTTTTTGCTGGAAAGTCTTAGTAGACTATTACTGATTTTTTTTTTTTTTTTTTTATTCAAGAGAAGAAGTAAACAAAAATGTATCAAGGGTATGGTAAAGAAGTATTTCACTTTTTACATATCGAGAAATTTCAGTCGATCTGGTTGCTGACTGGTATGACCTTAACCACGGTAGAAGAGTATTACTGAGAGTTTGATGCTCTTCTAAGGCTGGATGTTGGGGCACAGACGAGCTACTCGGTCCTTAAGCGTGATTATTTCGTCTATGGTGTCTTTTGAAGCTCCAGGTGGTGATGTAGTTTGTGCTTCTTCTTCCGTTGAGGTACTGGCGAGACGATCATGGGGTAGATGCGTAGTGACGGAGTCCGGATATGCAGTAGCTTGCTGTTGATGTTGTTGATGTAGAATATGGTTTGTCATGGTGTTCCACACAGCTGCTGATAATTTCCAGCTCCTCCCGTAAATCGCTCCGAGAACCTTGGCATTGATGAAGGTATCGATGACAAACTTGACTGCCTTCAGACACACGTAAATTCCCAGCAAGGAGGAGCAGACACTTCCAAAAACATTGAAAGCGCCCCATATCTTTGTCCGTACCGTTGTGACTAGGTCCTCCCTTGTCTTTGGAGATAACAGGTTGACGGCGTTAATATCTTGGTGGTGAACATCTTGACCCATTACACGTTGCGTGAGTATGTTAGTAATGGCTAGCCTCTCGGACGGATACATGATCTGGTGGCGAAGGTTTTCCAGAGACTCGCTGTGGTAAATTCCTGCCCGAATAAGTTCTCCTGGGTCTTCGTATGACCAGTCAGCGGTGTTTGATGGTTGAAGTTCAGATGGTTCTTTAATTTGGTGAATTGTCGGATTGGTCCCGTACCAGGTTCCTCTAATATAGTATGCTGGGCTCAGCAAATCTGAGCAGAATATCTCAGTTCCACGCTGCTGCAGTAGGTGGGTTAACGGAGCTAGGAAGTAGTCACTTTCTCCATAAGTTACTGGCAGTTCCATATAACACCGGCTGCTCTTCCGAACAGTGACTTCAACTGGTTGGCATCTCACTAAGTAGATGATTTCCCCCCTATGTACAGCGGTAAACCCTTGCTCTTTCATTCTTATAAGAGCGAACTCTGCCGGGTGGTGGAGGGCCATGATTAGCTGGGTTTGAAGTAGTTCTCTTTCTAATTCGCATTTCTTCCTCAGGAGATTGGTGTATAGTTTCTCGACTTGACCCTTAAAGTGACGCTCAACATAGACGAACTTCGAATTAACGTAAGTGAAAAGATCGAGGTTACGAGTATCCAGGGTTTTTTTCCTAAACCAGTAATCGGATGCTGCCTTAGGTACAATGATCAGCCTGGGATGCTCAGTTTGAAAACCGGGGAAACGACAAACGGATACTTGCTTTTTTACTTCGAGTGCAAAGATTATTTCTCCGGACGTCACGGTGTATATGGTGTTGCTAATGGATTTGTTCGAGGCCCTAATCTTCGTAGCCATTCCTTGCCATAATACGTCGTACTTTTGACTTTCGCAAGAATTGTCAGAGATGAGATCCCAAAAACTCATTCCGTATTCTGGATCCGTACATTTACCAGCCAGGTAGGGACATAGCACGTTGTTTCGCAGAATAACCATGTTGTCATCAATGCGGACCGAGCTTTGGTAGTCCATAATGGTTACTTCCATCGCATTCATAACCACAACATTATCCCAGGAATTTGCTCCTGACGTATACGGAACTCCGTTGCAATTTCCGTTTTGGTCGATTGACCCGCCAACGACTTCCGTCAGTGAGGTTGAAGCATTCGTCTTAATATCAGCAATTGTTCTGCCGTTTTGGAATTTAAGAGTGTTATACCTATGAATGTTCATGCAGTTCTCTTTACTTATATCCATAATATATGTACTCAATCCTCCAGGTACTAGAGAGAGATGGCTGAACATACCGCATTTGTACACTGACTGTATGATGTTAATTTTGCATTGAAAGATGTGTAGCGTGGTGGTCTCGCTCGTTTGCAAAAGCTGTATATCTTCTTCCTCCTTGACTACTTCCTTATTGTTAAATATGCACGGACCAACGGATACCAGTGAAATGGCGGTGAGATTCACTCTCTCATGACCACAGTCGTAGGCGATGATTCCGCAGGCAATAGGAGCAGTTGTCATCAGGCCAATCACCAATAATAGGCCGGTGGTTGGTGAGAGCTCCATTGGCTTCCACATGGTCGTAGTTCTCGTCCGTGACCGTTCTGTATAGAGAAAGGCTTTGTTACTAAGGTTGAGTATATTTTGCTACCGGTGCTTAGAAGTAAGCCGAGCAGCCCAGCCCGGCGAATTTATATGGGATTCCGGACCAAATACAGGGTCTCTATTCGACAATGTTAACGGCGAGATTATTGTCTAACTACTCTATATATATATATTAATCCTTTCTTTTGCGAGTTGAATACAGATATATATTTTATAAAATGATTTGGGATATTTGATTATGATTTAGGATGTTACTGGCGAATGTTGCCTGCGTGATAGACGCCAATAAACTTACCATCCATATTTTCCACTTCGTAGTTCAAGTTACCATTCTTCTTTCGTATGCGAGCCTTGATGAACTTATTGGCAAGTTTGGCCGCGAACTTGTCTGCGGCCTTGCTCTGTACGAAATTCCGGACATAGACAATTTGTCCTGGTTAATACGTTATCTGCCGCGCGCGAAGGTTATAGGTGTGAGCGTTTCTATCGTAAGCTTCCCGGAGATGGTCTTTGACTCGCTCATGTACCAGTGGAATTCTGTAGTTACTTGGTAATACTTCGAAGTTACCTTCTGCCAAGCCATCAATCTGGCGGAGAAGATGGTATGTACCTCCATGTAAGATCATGTGGTATCCGTAAAGTAAGAAATAAGGGGAAAATTTGGTCGACTGGTGTGTTGCGTTACGCAAAGCGCAAGCCACATCACTTAGCTGGGAATCCCAGTTGGTATGTTCCTCTTGCACATACGACCTAATTGCTGCCACGATGGAGCGATTAACTCTCTCTGCAGCATTGGACTGTGGCGAATATCCTGCAGTCTTTGTGTGGCGAATGCCGAAACGTTCTATCATGCGAGCAAACTCTGTTGAGATAAATTGTGGCCCATTATCAGTATGTATACTTTCGGGTACCCCGTAACAGTGGAATATATTTTCCTCCAGATATTCTATGAGTTGCTTAGTTTTAGCTTGGGGAAAAGCCTTTAGTAGGACAAATTTGGTAAACTGGTCTACAATGACTAGGATGGTGGTATTCCCGCGTTTACTTCTCGGGAGGGGTCCAATATAATCAATATGCAATCTCTGCCATGGCCTTTCTACTGCAATCTGGTTTCCCATTTTGGGCCTTAGCCTGCAATTTGGAGCTTTGGTTTGTTTGCAGACATCGCATTGTAAGATATATGCGCGGACTTGTTGGCGCATGCCTGGCCAAAAATAATATCTTCGCAGTCTATCGAGGGTTTTATGGATTCCACCATGAGCTGCAGTGGAGCTCTCGTGTTCCCTTCTAATTAACTCTTTGGTGAGCCCTTGAGGAATCCAGAGTTTCGAACTGGTGATATCGGATAGATCGTTATCACCACCGCCCTCAATACGAATGAAAATGTGCAGTTCAGTGACTTGCAGATTAGGATACTCAGCTGGTGTAGCAGAGATTTTGTCTTTCCAACCTACGTAAGCAGGGTCAGAGAAGTATGCTTATTTCAGGTCTACCAGGTAATCTAGCTTGCTAAGGTCAGAGATAGTCGCCTCAGCCGAATCAAGATACATTCGAGATAATGCATCCGGCACTACATTTTGACTTCCTTTTACGTGCTCGATCTCGAAGTCGAAAGACTGCAGTTTTAAGCTCCATCGCGCAAGTCGCCCCGTAAGTTCCTTTTGAGTCATTAGCCATTTCAAACTCTGGTGGTCGGTGATGATTGTAAAGTGGAAGCCTTCGATGTATGCTCTAAACTCCTTTACGCTCAGTACCGCAGCGAAGCATTCTAGTTCAGTGATACTATAATTTCTCTGGGCCGGATTCAACTTTTGGGACATAAATGCAATTGGCCTTTCGGAATCATCCTCCGACTTTTGAAATAAGACACTGCCTACTCCCATAGTGCTGGCATCACATCTTATATAGAAGGGCTTCGTATAATCTGGATTAGCTAGCAGTGGGGCCGAAGATAAGTGTTCTTTTAGTTGTTTAAAGGCTTCTTGAGCCTCCGAAGTCCACTGAAACTTCGGCCCCTTCTTCAGAAGCTCTGTGATCGGAGCAGCGATGCTCGAAAAGTTTGGGATAAATCTCCTGTACCATCCAGCCATGCCCAGTAGTCTGCGTGTTTGCCGAACTGTTGATGGGCTAGAAAATTTACAATTGCAGACACCTTTTCAGGATCGACCCTCAGACCTCCTTCACCAACCACATAGCCAAGGTATTTAACTTCTCGAAGAACGAACTTACTCTTCTCAACGTTTATGGTCAATCCTGCCTGACGAAGCAGGGAAGCGACTTCCCTCAGTAAGTCCAAATGTTCCTCGACCGTAGTGGAAGTAATGAGTAAGTCATCTAAGTAGACAAATACTCGATCGTGGAATTGATGAGGCACGACCCGGTCCATAAGGCGACACATAGTTTGTGGAGCATTGCACAGACCAAACGGCATGACTTTAAATTGATATAAAGGCCTTCCAGGAACTGTGAATGCAGTCTTATCACGAGCGGACTCTGCGAGTGGTATCTGCCAGAATGCGTCTTTCAGATCTAAGCTTGAGATATATCTGGTTTCTCGGAGGCGACCTAAGAGTCCATCTATCAATGGTAGTGGATAAGCATCTTTCTTGGTAACAGAATTTACCTTGCGAGAATCTAAACATAGTCGCACCTTCCCATTAGATTTTTTCACGAGAACCACTGGCGAGCTCCAGGAGCTCTGACTCTCTTCGATAACGTCCATGGCTAACATTCGGTCCAGTTCTTCATATAACAACTTTTGAACTGCTGGAGATACCGGATAGTGACGTTGCTTTATTGGTGGAGTATCTCCTACGTCGATGTTGTGTTCCAACAGTTTTGTACGGCCGAGGCCATGCTTTGAAAAGGAAGGAAATTGATGTTTGAGATCTTCCAGTTGGGCATTTTGCTCTGGTGTGAGGGTGTGTTGCGGAGGATGGATCTTTGTGGTTTGATCAATATCCAGGGAGTCTATTACAGCAGGGGTAATGCCAAAAGCATCCCAAAAATCAATTCCTAAGTAAAGTTCCTGTTGTAAGCTGGGCACTAAGTGAAAATGGATGGTTTCTGTTTTCTCAACATAACGGACGGGCAACTTTATGTGACCAATGATAGAGTTCCGTGAGCCATCCGCTGTACGAACATATGAATGACTCTGGTTGTAACTAAGATTATTCTTACGCAGAAATTCTAGAGAGTGTTTTCCCAATATGCTTACAGAAGCTCCACTGTCGAGCAAACCAACTATATTTTCTTCAGCTATTTTTACTGTGACGTATGGACGATGGTCTTCTACATCACGCTGAATAGCGGCGGATACTGCTTTACGAAGCAGCCTTTTGGATTTCCAGTACTTCCGAGATCTAAGCTGACGCCGCCGACCTCGACTTGAAGCAATATATCGAGAGCGAATGGATTCCTCCGAAGTTGTTTTGGATGTGTCTATGTAAGATTGGGGAGTTTGTGTTGATTGGGTTGATGCTAAGTGGGAAAGGGATGAAGTGGGTAGCAATGTTGGTAAAGTGTGCACATTCTCTAACGATGGGTTGCAGGTTCGGTATTGGTGGCTGCTTCTACTCTCCTGGCACTGGGGTAACTGGTCGTATGGCCCGAACGCATGACCCCAGCTCTTTCTGCGTTCGGGGTCTTGTTTACCGCACGGCCTAAACAGGTCCCACAGTTTGGCTTCAGAACGCCAGGACGTCCGCAACCGTAACAGAATATCCCAAGATGACCCTTTGTACAGTCTTGATATCTGTGGCCTAAGTCTCGGCAGTTCCAACATATATCCAACGAAGCGCGGTTAGCAGTGTTTCTCCTTAGCACTGGGGTAAGGGCTGCTACTTGTGGGTCAATGTCATTATTAACGTAGTATGACAAGGGTATTACCTCCTCTAGCTCTTCGATTTGAGCTCTATTTCGGAAAGTGCGAGCCATAGTCAGCTGACGAGGATCGTGCCCAGATCTAGCCCACAATTTTTCTAGCCTCTGGCAGATAATTCTCACCTCTTCCGTTGATCTGAATATTGTCGTGGTAGTGGCACTCTGCAGAGCCGGGTCCATGTTTTCTCGGACAATTTCGAGTAGCTCTCTGTCAGGAAATGGTCTTCGAAGCCGACCGTTAAGCCGTTCTACGTCCAGCAGGAAATTATTGAACGTTTCTTTCGGGCCTTGTCTTCTTGTTTCAATGGCCCTTCGCGTTTATCTTTCTGAGACATAGCTCCCGAATCGCTCGAGTAGGGCTGTCTTCATACCCTGCCAACTCGTATCGGGATATTTCCGCTTGTAAACCCAGAACCAGCTTTCAGCCGTACCTGAGAGGAAATTAGGCAAAATGCCAATTAAACGATTCAGCGAATAGTTATCGTCTTTGGAAAGCATTTCTAGACGGAAGACAAATTCGGTGACGTCAAGTCCGTCTGGGGACCCGTTAAAAGATTTTCCATTTTGGTAGCCTTGGCTGCCAATGAGGAAAGCTTGAAGTTTCTGGGCGGCCACAGTACTGAAAATGGCCACTGGGTTGATTCCCGCTAGGGTTGCTTCCGCGATTTTGTTCTGTACCGTACTGGAAATTACCACTGGGTTGATTCCCGCTAGGGTTGCTTCCGCGATTGTGTTCAGTAGGGAAAGGAGTTGTTGACAAGGGATCACTCTGATTGCCCAGACGCGGCGTCAGGGTTGTATAGTTTAATGGATTCGTGGTTGTGCTAAAAAACTGATTAGGAGACTTTCCTAGATCCCCAGCTGTATTCCCAATTATCGACAGAGATGGAAGTGTCAAACTTTCAGGAAACTGAATACGTCGACGTGCTGCGCCTGTACCAACATTAGCGGCCACAGCTCCTTCAACATTTGTCTCAAAGTTAGTTGGTGCCGGAGTACTAGTTGCTCCTGCAGGGGCTTGGAGCTTTTGGCTTCCAGAGGCATCCCTACGAGGAGGAATCTTAATTTTCATGAATTCCTTAATAAGCTCGGATAGGGCCGATACTTGTTCAGTGGCCTCTTCTGTATGATCTGTCGATGAGCTAGCTAAGCGTATAGCACGCCCACTTAGGTGACTCAATCGACATCGCACGCGTTGATAGTCGTCATGCGTTTGGACTTTATTCTCTTTAATTAGCTGAGTTAGCAAGGCGAGCTTTTCTTTAAAAATCTCAAGCTCACTCCCCGCCTCGGAGGGATCGTGCATAACCGTGGGTGCTCGACCAGGAAACGATGCCTCTAAATCCAATAATTCTCTAAGTTTGGTAGAGGCTTCGGGATCAGTTATATCTAGGCCCCTGACCTTATACTCAACATTGCGTTCGTCCTCTAATAGGAATTTGGGATCCATTATTAGTAAATGCGACAGGTAAACGAGTTACGGATATAAATATATATATATTAAAATATGAGGTGAATATGAGATATTTAGGTTATCAAGGAATGCAATTGAAGACAATGGAGGAAAAAAAAATTATATATATGTGTATACTAAAATAAAACCAGTAGAAGTAAGATAAAATGCAATAAGGTATTCGTTGTTTTCGACTGTATAAAGATTGTCTAATCTTGTTACCATACAGGAACGAGAACACTATAACTATACCGAATAACCAATAAAGACTAAAGAGATACCTATAAAAAAAAACAAAAACAAAGAATATAATGCTTAGAACGCCAGCAGAGTGAGCTTCGGCTTAAGTACGGGTAGGAAAAGAGATATATTAGTGCGTTGAACGAAAGGCAACAAAAAAAAAAAAAAAAAAAAAAAAAAAAATTGTACTATTAAACAAATCAAATAATTTAGAGGAAAAATTAAAGTTCAATAGAAATGCGAAAATAAGTACAGTTAATTAGAGATAAAAATGTACCAGTATATTGTAAAATAATAGAATTATGCCTGCAGTTTCTGAGCCAATAAAATAGGTGTCCTGGCTCTTCAGCTTCCAACAAAACGTGTACTGGTATATTTATATATATTTATATGTATATAAAGAAAATTCGATAATAAAAAAAGTAGATTTCCTGAATTGAATTGTGGTTAATATTTTTTCGTTTGGTGACACGGTTCATTTAGTTCAGGTCTTAAGGGTTTGATGAGTCAGTGGCGAGTGGTCCTAGGTTTCTCCTATGTAAGTAAAAAGATTCTATAATCGCTATCATCTCCACCAACGGGGCTAATAGAGAATACTAATCTGCTCAATCTAACAGCCCGCCATGCGGAGTAAGCGATTGGATAATTTTTACAGAAATAATTATTTAACAAATGACAACACATATCAAACATCAAGCAGGGAAACCTTCAAAGGCCCGTATCAACTACTTGACAGAAATGTTTTCGACAATCAAAATAGAAAAAAAAGGTGTAATACATGAAAAATAAGAATAGCCTTCTCTAACGAGGTTTTTACAAAATCACTAAGAGTCGCTAACACCAATCGAACCTAAGGGCGAAACCTGCAGTGAGGAATATCCTAACCACTTAGCGAAAGCATTGACCGAGCACTTAAGAATGCAAAAGTGTTAAAGAAGCCAGATGTTAAAGGGAGAGCTCTTTTGCTCTACCTGTGTGCGTCAAGGTGCGTGTACCTTGATCACCTTCGTCGAAAATAAAAAAGAAATGGCCAAAGGTGCTTGGTACCAAGGCCGTGTTAATGATGCAATTGGTGCGTGTACCAATTGCAAGATGAATAGTAGTTTTGAACTTCTTCACAATATGTGAATTGACTAGCCGAAGGTTCTTGTACCAAGGTTTTATTGATGCATGTAATTGGTGCTTGTACCAATTACAAATTAGACACTGAAAGTTGTAACAACGAAATTTAAAAGCAAACGACCGCTCTCTTAATAAAAACTGAATGAAAGAATTTATTTGACAAATATCCTACTTATAAAGCGAACTTATGCTTACCTAAACAATTTTATTGTAGCAGAGACGACTCCCATGAAATACCGTGGCACATGTACATGAAAAGTACACCGCCTCAAATTCATTGACGATAAGCAAAGTGCTGACCGTGGTGATTCTCATGGGAGCCGTCTGTTGTAAGTACACCAGAAGTGAAATTGGCATGATGGCTGTGGGCGACGCGCAAAAACAATTGAATGCAAACGTAATGCGATTCTTAAGAATTTTGTTTGTTTTAGCATTTTTATTAATTATCGCGGGCATGCTCGTTCATGCAATTTCACTTCTGGAGGAACTTGTACACATGTATGTTATGTAGGTGTAAAAAGAATATGCGTTTTTCTGCTGGTCATAGACATCCTCCCCCGCATTGAACGGATGGTTCAATTAGATGTGTATATCGCTGCTTAGCTGAAAATCGCTTACTGAGCTGGTCCTGGGTGCGGGAATGGGTGGTTTGCTTCTGCTCTTGTGGCGTCGGCTGGAAATGCATCTCCACAGAAGGTAACAAAAAATGGAAATAATTATCAGGAGACTCATATATCCCAAAGTGAAGTGGTGAGCATCATGATGGTGTATTTTCAGGGCTGACTCCTCGCTCTGCTGTGCCTGTATGCGTCTTTGAAGGGCTTGAATGTCATTTGCTAGACTTTCGACAGACGCTATGCGGTGAACTAGTGGATTGCCCTTTATCGGCTGGAGGATAGCTGTGAGGTTTTTGGATGGCACGAATGATGTAGTAAGCGTGCTCGGGTAAATGTTGTGAGATCGTATGGTCACAAATTCCTCCTTGATAGCGCATCCATTTTTGTCTTCTAGGATACCGGACTCTTCCAAAATTTGTTGGGAAACAGAAGTCCCACAGACTATGTTGATGGTTATCGGCCTTCTTGTTGAGAAAATCCAGTGATTTGGGTTTAACAGCTGTATCCAGGGGGATGCATTTATGGCATTCATTAGCTTGCAATCTGGTGATGATGAAGAATGGCTAAGCAGACTTATCTCGCATGAGCTTATATTTGAACCTTTCCGATATAGAGGGTGATGTTGTCTGCACATGTATATTGAACTTCCAATATTCTTGCAGGCTGACAATTCATGCTCTGACAGCGGATAGTACTGATCGCGGTGCAAATTCACGATCAGAAACTCTGAATCAGGTTTTATTGCCAAAAATGTATCGTTCATCAGAAATGGTACAGGAACTATTCTCATCATCTCGAAAGTTTCGTAGGAGAATAATGGCAGCTTAAGTCGGAATATGACTTGATTCTGACCAATGTGTCCTTCCGTGGTCATAAGACCATACAGTTCCAACAAGTTTTCTCGTCTGGATGGTAGTCGAAGTGTCGAAGGCAGGTGCTCCTTAATTAGAGTTAGCTCAGTCTGTAGCTGTTTGGGAGTCAGCAATTGTGGGTTCACCTTCCCATGATGGGTGTCGATGATTACATCTAGAAGTGCGGACTGCACTCTCTGATAGTTGATAGTCATTACAAGCAACTGCACTGAAAGTGAATTGATAATTTCAGCTGATCGCTGTTCATGGAGCTCTTGGCTTATATTATTAACTGCGATGATCGTTTGGTTGATATACTTATCGAATTCCTGTAGTTGTTTTTCCATGTTGGCTTGAGATTTCTTCATTATGTTTGTCGTAGAATCTATCAGAGATGTCTGGTTTTTTATCAATGCCAAGAGATGTTCGTCATTACCTTCCAGATTGTTTATAATCTGGGACATTTTCTCGGCATATTTAGAGTCTAGAACACCAAAGAGGGAGTTAGCTAGATTCCCTACTATATCTAAAGGTGCTCTTCGTTGTCTAGGCTGGGTACGAGGCATGAGCAGCTCGTTATTATTTCTTAGTTCCAGCATTAGATTGGCGAATTGTTCGATCATGGTCGTGCATGCTTGTTTGCCCTTCATTCCATTGCACGTGCTAACCAGCCGGGTTGCTGCACCTTGTATACTGTCAAATTCCTTCCAGAATGCCTTGAGATCATAGAATACTACTAAATTCCATTCGTTTGACACTAGCTGGGTGGCCCCCATTCCCTCGAAATAGAGTCCTGGCTGTGATTTGAAGGGAGTTATTTTTACTTCCGTGTCACCCAATATTGGCAATATTAATGCACTTAGTAGGAGCAAGCTTATCGCAGAGGTACCGGAACAACGTCTTTTTGTACTAGATGAACTTGACGTTGGTTCCTTTGATGATCCACCAGGGTTGATCTTGGAACGGTTACTGGTTGTGTGAGCAACATCCTGGAAACTAGGGCGTTTTCTGAGTTCGGATTCTTTAGCTTCAGATTGTGAGGCTGGATTATCTTGAATGACCATACTCGATTCTCCTTCCTTGTCGATTGGTAGTGGTGCTAGTTTGTGTATCGGTCGTCTCAATACTCCTGTGGCTGTTTTAACATCTGCCACTCGCACTAGATCGTCCTGTCCCTTGATAACCTTGATGATCCGTCCAAATGGCCATTTCATACTGGGCAGGTTGTCGTCTTTTATTAGCACCATCATGCCGTTTCTAGCATTATCGAATTTTTGCTTCCACTTGTATCGATGCTGGAGCTCATTTAAGTACTCGTTGGTCCAACGTCTCCAGAACTCATTTTTTATGTGAGTTACTAATTTCCATCTCTGAAGTAAGCTGCCCTTTGCTGTCTGTGCATGAGGGTCAATCGTGTTTGTTAACGGTTCCCCGATTAGGAAGTGCCCTGGAGTCAGTGCTGACATGCCATTTGGATCAGCTGACTGCGGGGTTAATGGTCTGGAGTTGAGTATGGCCTCGATTTCTACCATCAATGTTTCCAGTTCTTCGTACGTAAGCGAGGCAGATGGTGCACTCCGTTGAAATAGGTTCTTGGCAGATTTGACAGCTGCCTCCCACAGGCCGCCAAAATGTGGGGCTCGTGGAGGTATAAATTGAAAATCCACTCCTCTGGTGGTGCAAAATGCTGTAATATTGTGCCGTGATTCTTGAGAATATACTGCTTCTTTGAGTTCTGCTAGTTGATTCTTAGCTCCGACAAAGTTTGTGGCATTGTCACAATATAGATTTCTACAATTTCCTCTTCTACTCATGAATCGCTTGAGTGAGCTGATGAAGGCATCTCTTGTCAAATCGCTTACCAACTCCAAATGAACAGCTTTGGTCGCGAAGCAGCAAAAAACTGCCACATAGGACCTTTGTGGGCGTTTTCCTCTGCTTTTAAAATGTGTCCAAAGGGACCACAGAAGTCTACACCTGAATTGACAAAAGGTCTGGCAGGTTGGACCCTAGTGGGTGGCAAGTTGCCCATTAACTGGGATAAAAGTCTTGGCTTCGATTTGGTACAGCGCACACAATTTTGGACGATAGATCGAGCAGTGGTCTTAGCCTTGATAGGCCAAAATCTTTGACGTGTTATTGATAATAGTGTTTGTGGCCCAGCATGAAGATTGTTGGTATGAAGTTGCGTCATTAGTAGCCTTGTTATGTTATGTGCATATGGCAACAGCATCGGATGTTTTGCATCAAAGGGCAAGTTGGAAGCCTGTAGTCTACCGCCAACTCGGATTATTCCGTCGTCATCAAGAAATGGGCTGAGGCTGCTTAGATTGCTGTTGGCCTTTACCATCTTAGTATGTTTCAATTGACTTAGTTCATCCTTGAAGCCTTCGACTTGTGTATTTCTCACAATTACCACAAGAGCTTCCTCCATTTCCTTTACGGTCAGCTGAGACCTTTCTCTGCGAAGACTGTTGTGCTGTTGACAATTTTTTATGAATCGCAAAACATATGCGATCACTCGCTGTAGGGTCCTGAAGGAATTTTTGTGATTGATGTCGTGGATGATATTACTCGTTCTACTGGCAGCTATCACAATTGACCTTGGTCGTTTCTTTTCCAAGTCGGTGTCATGTTGAGCTCGCTGTGCTGGCCACGATGCTTCAACACCATGGAGGAAGACTGGGCCATAAAACCATGTAGTGCAAGCCTTCAACCTTTCTGGTGATATTCCGCGTGAGAGAACGTCTGCTGCGTTCTGTTTAGATGGAACATGTCGCCACTGATTGATGGATGTCACTTCTTGTATTGCGGCTACGCGATTTGCCACAAAGGTATGAAAAGATGAAGACTCGGCCTTCAGCCATGCGAGTACTATTTCTGAATCTGTCCAGAACAGGCATGGTTGGTCATTCCAATTTAAGTCCTTCTTGATCCGTTGCACCAATTGTGCTGCAAGTTTTGCTGCACATAGCTCTAAGCGCGGAAGTGTCACCTTTTTAGTGGGGGCAACTCTTGACTTTGCGCATATTAATTTTACTGTTACGGTGCCATCATCATTTGTGGAGCGTATATATACAGCGGCTCCAAACGCCTTCTCGGAGGCATCGCAGAAGGCATGTAATTGTCTTGTACGGGGTGTTTTACCCGCAAACATATGTCTGGGGATCCTTATGTCATTAAGCATCTTAAGGTTTTGTCGAAACTCGGCCCAAGTTGTGTGTAGCTCAAGCGGCAGCGCAGCATCCCAATCTTGTTTTAATTCCCAAAGTTTTTGCAAAAAGATTTTCGCTGTTACAATCACTGGGCTTACAAGTCCCAAAGGGTCGAAGAGATGCGCAATATCCGACAGGACAGTTCTCTTGGTTATCTTGCCCTTCTCCGGCCCCATTGCCCTTATACGGAATTCATCACTCTTGGGATGCCATGTTAGTCCCAAGGCATTGATGTGCTCGTCATCATCACCATTGTGAAAATCTAGTTGCAAGGCTCTATCTTCATGTGGAATGCTTAACAGGAGTTGTGCATGGTTGGCGCACCACTTCCTTAGTTTGAAGCCTGCTGATTGGAGTAGCTGCTGTAATTGTTCTTGCATATCCCTCGCTTCTCTTAAATTGTCTGAACCAGTCATTACGTCATCTACGTAAAAGTTTCGTCGTAGAGCGTCAGATCCCAACGGGTATTTTTGTTCTTCTTGTAAAGACAGTCGTTGCAAACATTTTGTTGCCAGATATGGGGCAGATGTTGTTCCGTATGTAACCGTGCACAATTGATAATGCTTGATGGGTTGACTTGAATCATCTCTCCATGCTATCATTTGATATCTTCTATCGTCATTGTCCACTGTTATTTGCCGGTACATCTTCTCGATGTCCGCTGTGAAGACAAATCGTGGCAATCTGAACCTTAGTAAAATAGAGACTAGCTCATCCTGGATGGTTGGGCCAGTGGCTAGAATTTCATTTATTGATACGTATGTGGACGTTTTGCTGGAAGCATCAAACACGACTCTGAGTTTCGTTGTAGTGCTGTTAGGTTTCATCACACAATGATGTGGTAGGAAGTAATGTGGTTTAGCAATCGCACTGCCGTTAACTTCTTCCATATGTCCGAGCCTTAAATATTCACTCATGAATTCAATGTACTGTTCCTTTATCTGCGGATTCTTGTTTAGTTTGCGTTCCAATGCTAGGAAGCGACGCAGCGCAACATCCTTCGAGTCCCCTAATTTTTGAGGATCATGCACGAAGGGTAGTTTGACCACAAAACGACCGGTACTATCTCTACGAACAGTTTGGCTAAAGTGAGTCTCACATTTGACCTCTGAATCCGTCATGGCCCGCACAGTCGGAGTGACATCTTCTAATTTCCAGAATTTTTCTAATTGATCATTTAGATTGTTATCCTCTCGATTACAGATACCACAAGTTGCTAGATGCCGTGAAACATCTTGTGTTTTACCGGCCACTACCCAGCCCAGAAGCGTGTTTTGCAGTGTGGGTAGGGTTTCCCCTAATTTGATTTGTCCCACCGATAATAATTGATAATATACTTCTGCACCGATGAGGAAATCGATGGAGCCAGGATGGTAGAAATCAGGATCAGCTAACTCAATGTTTTGAGGAATGCGCCAGGTGGCTATGTTTAGAGTCTGTGTAGGTTGATCTGTAGTGATCTGTGGGAGTATAACTGCTTCCAATCTTGTGGAGAATGCAGTTATCTTCGATTGGACCAGAACGCTTACTCGATGCTGAGCTCGCTGTTTGATTTCTCCGATGCCTTCAATGCAAAGAGAGTCTGGCGTCCGATTTAGGCCTAGTTTTTTTGCCATTTTGTCTGTGATAAAGTTGAGCTGTGAACCAGAATCTAGGATTGCTCGGCACTCGATTGTTTCACCCTTATGGTTCACGAGTTTGATGATAACAGTGCTTAAGAGGACATATCCTTTTTCTCCTGTCATTGATTGTGCCGCTAGGATGCTTGGGTTGCTGGTTGATGCCAGTGGATGTGACGCCGGCGCATGTGCGGAGTCGCCATCACTGGTCATGTGTCATATGAAGCAATGTATTGTGTTTTTTAGAGCATTTCAAGCACCCTCTAGATTGACATTTTAATGACATATGACCAATCTTTAGGCAGTTTATACAATGCTGGTGCTTTCTGACCACGTTGAGTCTTTCCGATGGACTTAGCTCTGTGAACTTCTTACAGGCAAAAAGTGGATGGGTGCTGCCACACAATACACATTTCCTTGACGTAGATATAAATGACATAGGGTTAACTTGATTGTTCCTCTTCAACATCTTATCCACTGGTTGTTGTCTTTTGTCTTTTCCTAAAGTCTCCAATGCCTGAAACCGTAGTTCCAAGAATTGCAGCAAGTCACTTATAGTTTGAAGTTCTCGTGGTGCCTTCAGTGATTGCTCATATAAATTATGTGTACTTCTATCTAACTTCTTGAGCGTGATATGCACGAGAAACGAATCCCAAGTTGAAGTAGAAATTCCCATTCCTTGAAGCCCCATAATGGCTTCCTTTGTAGTATCATGAAGGAGTTTAATGGAAGCTGGAGATTCCTGTTGAATGCAATGTCCCAATAATTTATTGAGTAGAGCGGTGACCAAAAGCCGCTTATTATTATATCTCATCTCCAAAGTTGTCCATGCCGATTGATAGTTTTCTCCCGAGGATGGGATGTGCTGTATTAAGGCCTTAGCCTCACCTGTCAAGTTACCTTGCAAATAAAACATCTTTTCTGCATCTGTAATGGGTTGATCGTGCACCATTTGAACGTATAACCCGCGGAAATGGCTCCAATGTAGATAATTTCCATCAAAGGTTGGTAGAGTTATTTTTGGTAACTTTATTTGCCTGCCTACGAGGGTACATCCAGGTAGGGCTTCTAGTTTGCTTGAGAGGCCGATAGCGATGTCTTGTACCCATGACTCGAGTCGAATGTAATAGTTCTCGTCATATGTAGACTCATCACCTTCAACGGAGATATTGAGTATTTTCTGATAGTTTGCAGCTATACTGGTCCAATAATCGGTAATGCATTTAAGTTTTAATTCGTAATATGCTCTCGGATGATGGTCGGGTAAGCCATTCTCAATAAGTTTTAAATGCTGCTCAAGCGCTGACGTCTTGGTCTTGTGGATTCTTAGCAGCATGTTTAATTCTGTTTTTTGGCCTTGAGAGTCGTTTGTACATGTGAATGAAGGGTCATTGTGATCATTTACTTCGTTATTGCCAGATGGCTGCTGCCCTTCACCCTCAGATTGATCTTGGTTGGAGATTTGAGCAGGCCCAGCCAGTTGTCGAGTGTCTGCTGATTTGGCCTCAATAGCTTCTTGTAATGTGGCCTTGAATTGTTCGTAGGCCCTTTTAACGGAGGCGTAATAGCCCTTCTTGAAGTATGGATGCTCCTGGTGTGTATCTGCATAGGGCGTAAGCTTATTATGGTTGTCGTCAAAGGGAGAGCTCTTTTGCTCTACCTGTGTGCGTCAAGGTGCGTGTACCTTAAATTGACAAAATATCACGTCGGGGTCACCAAATGTTAAAGGGAGAGCTCTTTTGCTCTACCTGTGTGCGTCAAGGTGGGTGTACCTTGATCACCTTCGTCGAAAATAAAAAAGAAATGGCCAAAGGTGCTTGGTACCAAGGCCGTGTTAATGATGCAATTGGTGCGTGTACCAATTGCAAGATGAATAGTAGTTTTGAACTTCTTCACAATATGTGAATTGACTAGCCGAAGGTTCTTGTACCAAGGTTTTATTGATGCATGTAATTGGTGCTTGTACCAATTACAAATTAGACACTGAAAGTTGTAACAACGAAATTTAAAAGCAAACGACCGCTCTCTTAATAAAAACTGAATGAAAGAATTTATTTGACAAATATCCTACTTATAAAGCGAACTTATGCTTACCTAAACAATTTTATTGTAGCAGAGACGACTCCCATGAAATACCGTGGCACATGTACATGAAAAGTACACCGCCTCAAATTCATTGACGATAAGCAAAGTGCTGACCGTGGTGATTCTCATGGGAGCCGTCTGTTGTAAGTACACCAGAAGTGAAATTGGCATGATGGCTGTGGGCGACGCGCAAAAACAATTGAATGCAAACGTAATGCGATTCTTAAGAATTTTGTTTGTTTTAGCATTTTTATTAATTATCGCGGGCATGCTCGTTCATGCAATTTCACTTCTGGAGGAACTTGTACACATGTATGTTATGTAGGTGTAAAAAGAATATGCGTTTTTCTGCTGGTCATAGACACCAGAGTTAATCTATAAACGAACAACCCTATTAGATTGACGCTGTGATTATAGCGCAACCATATTCAGTTGATATCTTAACTCGTAAAAATAAACAGCAAAAAAAAAAACATTCGTTTGTAAGCTGCAGAAAATTATGCTTGATTGGGCGCCATATTTGTAACCGGCTAAGCCAGTCATGTTCCCCTCTGAGCGTGGCCGCTTCCCGACCTTCGAACTCAGCGAGACAGATGACTTGCTATGGCTACTTTTTGCCCCTTGGTTGGTATTTAGGGACAATGAGGGTTGACCTTTAGATGAGCAGGTACAGACTTTTGCCGGCTCAAGCTCAGGGCTTGGGTAGGTTCTTTGCTCTCCTATCAACTACCTATTGCTGTACCTTTGGAAGGTAGAAAGAAATAGACACAAATGAAATTAAGACCAAAAACAAAAAAAAGGCTTGACGATAAGAGGTGACACCAATTAGAATGATGGGTCACACTGGGCTACCTGCATCACCCACCACTGCCCTCTTCATACTCCTAGGTGAGCCTGCCAGTTACCTTATCCTCCCGGCATCTCGAGCTTCCCCAAAACCTTAACCAAACCCGACACCAAACGAAAATATGAAACTTAGCACATGGCCATTATTATTTATTTATTTCCCCGAACACGCACAAAAGTAAAAAGCGTCACACTACTAGTCAAAGGCGTAATGTATGGGTATTTGTAAATCAATTCATGAACCATAAGCGGGTATATATGTAGGTATAGATATATTAAGAAAAAAAAAACATTAAGTTACTATACTAGCCTATATATTGATAATCATGATGCGTGTACATAGATACATAGAAAAAAAAACTACGTCACTGTACTAGCGTATATATTGCTAATCAAGCTAATACGTGAGTATGTATACATTATATCAAAGAAACATTTAAAATAAAAAAATAAAATAAAGAGAAAAAAAAAATCGCTATGAAAGAATTCGCTAATCCAAATTAACCATTACATTAATACACTATTCTAGGAATCTATATAAAAAAAAAACAAAAAAATAAAGATCGCTAAGTGGAAGTATGATGGTAGCTCACATGTATACAGATATATGTATATATACGTACTACCTATCCGGAAATACTTCGCAAAACAAAAAAACTACTTCAATATAATATTTCGCAAAACAAAAAGAACTACGTTAATATACTAATGTACTAATTTAGATTTCTATAGAGAAAAGAAAAAAAAAGGAGATCGCCAAATTCCGACCCCATTGCTAATATATATATATATATATAAAAAAAAAAGTTGTAATAAACGAACAGAGGAAGAAATACAGAATTAGCCTATAACCCCGAGAAGACAAGGAGAAGAAAAAAAACAACACAATCTACTCACATTACAATTAATTTGTCGTAAATGTACTTACTTGTCAATCTCCCGGCGATGAAGCGCTTCAGCGGCCTGGTGATTAACGCTGTGAAAACAAAACAACAACAAAAAAAGATAAGAAATTTCTCCTGCTTGCTCTTGGGATTTTTTTTTTTTTTCGTTTTCTCCTATCAGTGGATTTTGCTGGTTTCTCCTCCGTTCCACTATCAAGTTCCGACGATGATTTTGGATGGTGTTTAATCACAAGGAAATCTTTGGGCGCTCTAGAAGGCGCCAGGTTTGGCCCCATCGATGCTGCGCAAACTTCACTGGCCGATTTCTGTACTTTTTGTTTGTTTGTTACTTTGTCCTTTCCCTCCGGGACTGATCCACACCGTGCAGGACAAAGACTGTCACCTGATATCTGTACTCGAAACCAACAGAAAGAAGAAACCTCACTAAATAATTTTTTCCCGGCAATGAGCAAGTAATCACACCTCACCTTAGATTTATCTAAAATTCCCTTCTTTGAGGGCAGAAAAAAGAGCTTATGCTGTCACTCAGTAACTATCGAGTCACATCCACAAATAAATTTATAGAAAGAAAAATGTAAACTAAACGTTTCAATATTTCCGGCATGCACGCACAATTGTTGGATGCCCGGTCTTTATTTAAAGAAATATTATTAATGTCACTACTACTTCTGATTTGATTTTTTTTTTCAAATTCTATAAGGGCGCACAAGACGAACGAAAAACAAAACACAAAACTGGACGAGCTCCCGCGGAAGATCCTTCTTCCATCGATTGCTTTACTATGTGGGGTTTCGATCGCCACATACCGAAAAAACGATACGAGGGAAAATTACCCAAGTACATTGCCCCTGATTGATCAGCACCTTTGTTGGGTGATCGGAAATGCTCAAATTGCATTTTCTTTGTTTTTACCTTCTTTCTCTTCCAAAAAGAAACGTTTAGTGGGCGATTTATTTTATTGAGTTTCTCGCGATTGATTTCCGCTTGGACTCAATTTACTGACTTTACTTGGCAAGAATTTATTATAATAAAAAAAAATTTTTTTTTTTTTCCTGTGTATTTGGATAAGAAGTTCATTTACTTTAATTAAATTATTTTTTTCCAGGGACTGGGTTTGGGATGCATCTGACTAATGATGATTACATATGCCCTGTTGCCCAAGATACACGAAAATAGAATTTTGCGAATAAGGAAGAATATTATAGCCGTTACAACTATAGAAAAGGCCGTACTCGCCGTTTTCAAAATTTGCAAAAATAAAAATTATTTTTTGAAAAATTTACTATTGAAAAGGCAATCCTCGGCGTAATTAAAATTTGCGACAGTAAAAAAAATCTTTTGAAAAATTTACTATAGAAAAGGCAATCCTCGGCGTTTTTAAAGTTTGCCACAGTTAAATATAATTTTTCGAAAAATTTACTATAGACAAGGTCATATTCGCCGTATTTAAAATTTCCGACAGACAAAAATAATTTTTTGAAAAATTTACAATAGAAAAGGCAATCCTCGGCTTATTTAAAATTTGTGACAATAAAAAATAATTCTTTGAAAAATTTACTATAGAAAAGGCAATCCTCGGCGTATTTAAAATTTGCGACAGTAAAAATAATTTTTTGAAAAATTTACAAAAAAAAAGGCAGTCCCTGGAGTATTTAAAATTTGCGACGGTAGAAAATAATTTGTTGAAAAATTTACTATAGAAAAGTCAATCTTCGGCGTATTTTAAATTTTCGACAGTAAAATATTATTTTTTGAAAGATTTACTATAGAAAGGCCAAACTCGGTGTATTTAAAATTTGCGACAGTAAAAAATTATTTTTGGAAAAATTTACTATAGAAAATGCAATCCTCGGCGTATTTAAAATTTGCGTCAGAAAGAAATTATTTTTTGAAAGATTTACTATAGAAAAGGCAACCCTCGGCGTATTTAAAATTTGCGACAGTAAAAAATAATTTTTTGAGAAATTTTCTATAGAGAAGGCAATCCTTGGCGTATTTAACATTTGCGACAGTAAAAAATTATTTTTTGAAAAATTTACTATAGAAAAGGCCATACCCGCCTATTCAAAATTTGCGAAAATCAAAACTATTTTTTGAAAAATTTACTATAGAAAAGGCTATACTCGGCGTATTTAAAATTTGCGAAAATAGAAATTATTTTTTAAAAATTTACTATAGAAAAGGCAATCCTCGGCGTAATTAAAATTTGCGATAGTAAAAAATAATTTTTTGAAAAATTTACTATATAAAACCAATCCTCGGCGTTTTTAAAGTTTGCCACATTTGAAAATAATTTTTTGAAAAATTTATTATAGAAAATGCCATACTCGTCGTATTTAAGAGTGGCGACAGAAAAAAATAATTTTTTTAAAAGTTTAAATATAAAAGGCAATCCTCGGCGTATTTAAAATTTGCGAAAATAAAAAATAATTTTTTGAGAAATTTACTATAGAAAAGGCAATCCTTGGCGTATTTAAAATTTGCGACAGTAAAAAAGTATTTTTTGAAAAATTTTCTATAGAAAAGGCCATACCCGCCGTATATTACTATAGAAAATGCAATCTTCGGCGTATTTAATATTTGCGACAGTAAAAAATTATTTTTTGAAAAACTTACTATAGAAAAGGCCATACTCTCCGTATTTAAAATTTGCGACAGAAAAAAATAATTTTTTGAAAAGTTTACAATAGAAAATGCAATCCTCGGCGTATTTAAAATTTGCGACAATAAAAAATAATTTGTTGAGAAATTTACTATAGAAAAGGCAATCCTTGGCGTATTTAAAATTTGCGGCAGTAAAAAAGTATTTTTTGAAAAATTTACTATAGAAAAGGCCATACCCGCCGTATTCAAAATTTGCGAAAATCGAAATTATTCTTTGAAAAATTTACTATAGAAAAGGCTATACTAGGCGTATTTAAAATTTGCGAAAATAGAAATTATTTTTTGAAAAATTTACTATAGAAAAGGCAATCCTCGGCGTAATTAAAATTTTCGACAGTAAAATATAATTTTTTGAAAAATTTACTATAGAAAACCAATCCTCGGCGTTTTTAAAATTTGACACATTTGAAAATAATTTTTTGAAAAATTTATTATAGAAAAGGCCATACTCGCCTTATTTAAAAGTGGCGACAGAAGAAAATAATTTTTGGAAAAATTTACAATAGAAAAGGCAATACTCGGCGTATTTAAAATTTGGTACAGTAAAAAAAAAATTTTTGCAAAATTTACTATAGGAAAGGCAATACCTGGCGTAATTAAAATTTGCGAGGGTAGAAAATAATTTGTTGGAAAATTTACTATAGAAAAGGCAATCCTCGGCGTATTTTAAATTTTCGACAGTAGAATATTATTTTTTGAGTAATTTACTATAGAAAGGCCATACTCTGCGTATTTAAAATTTGCGACAGTAACAAATAATTTTTGAAAAATTTACCATAGTAAAGGCAAACCTCGTTGTATTTAAAATTTGCGACAGTAAAAAATTATTTTTTGAAAAATTTACTATATAACAGGCAATCCTCGGCGTATTTAAAATTTGCGAACGTAAACAATAATTTTTCGAAAAGTTTACTATAGAAAAGGCAATCCTCGCCGTATTTAAAATTTGCTACAGAAAAAAAATAATTTTTTGCAAAATTTACAATAGAAAAGGCAATCCTCGGCGTATTTAAAATTTGCGACAGTAACAATAATTTTTTGAAAAATTTACAATAGAAAACGCAATACCTGGCGTATTTAAAATTTGCGAGGGTAGAAAATAATTTGTTGGAAAATTTACTACAGAAAAGGCAATCCTCGGCATATTTTAAATTTTCGACAGTAAAATATTATTTTTTGAAAAATTTACAATAGAAAAGGCAATCCTGGGCGTTTTTAAAGTTTGCCACAGTTAAATATAATTTTTCGAAAAATTTACTATAGACAAGGTCATACTCGCCGTATTTAAAATTTGCGACAGAAAAAAATAATTTTTTGAAAAATTTACAATAGAAAGGCAATCCTCGGCGTATTTAAAATTTGCGACAATAAAAAATAATTTTTTGAGAAATTTACTATAGAAAAGGCAATCCTTGGCGTATTTAACATTTGCGACAGTAAAAAAGTATTTTTTGAAAAATTTACTATAGAAAAGGCCATACCCGCCGTATTCAAAATTTGCGAATATCAAAATTATTTTTTGAAAAATTTACTATAGAAAAGGCAATCCTCTGCGCATTTAAAATTGGCGACAGTAAAAAATAATTTTTTGAAAAATTTACTATAGAAATGGCAATCCTCGGCGTTTTTAAAGTTTGCCACAGTTAAATATAATTTTTCGAACAATTTACTATAGACAAGGTCATACTCGCCGTATTTAAAATTTGCGACAGAAAAAAATAATTTTTTGAAAAATTTACAATAGAAAAGCAATTCTCGGCGTATTTAAAATTTGCGAAAGTAAAAAATAATTCTTTGAAAAATTTACTATAGAAAAGGCAATCCTCGTCGTATTTAAAATTTGCGACATTAAAAAAAAATTCTTTGAAAAATTTACTATAGAAAGGGTAATCCTAGGCGTATCTAAAATTTGCGAATGTAAAAAATGATTTTTCGAAAAATTTACTATAGAAAAGGCAACCCTCGGCGTATTTAAAATTTGCGACAGTAAAAAATAATTTTTTGAAAAATTTACTATAGAGAAGGCAATCACTGGCGTATTTAAAATTTGCGACAGTAAAAATTTATTTTTTGAAAAATTTACTATAGAAAAGGCCGTACTCGCCGTTTTCAAGATTTGCAAAAATAAAAATTATTTTTTGAAAAATTTACTATAGAAAAGGCAATCCTCTGCGCATTTAAAATTGGCGACAGTAAAAAATTATTTTTTGAAAAATTTACTATAGAAAATGCAATCTTCCGCGTATTTAATATTTGCGACAGTAAAAAATAATTTTTTGAAAAATTTACAATATAAAACCAATCCTCGGCGTTTTTAAAGTTTGCCACATTTGAAAATAATTTTTTGAAAAATTTACTATAGAAAAGGCCATACCCGCCGTATTCAAAATTTGCGAAAATCAAAATTATTTTTTGGAAAATTTACTATAGAAAAGGCTACACCCGGCGTATTTAAAATTTGCGAAAATAGAAATTATTTTTTGAAAAATTTACTATAGAAAAGGCAATCCTCGGCGTAATTAAAATTTGCGACAGTAAAAAATAATTTTTTGAAAAATTTACTATATAAAACCAATCCTCGGCATTTTTAAAGTTTGCCACAGTTGAAAATAATTTATTGAAAAATTTACTATAGAAAAGGCCATACTCTCCGTGTTTAAAATTTGCGACAGAAAAAAATAATTTTTTGAAAAGTTTACAATAGAAAAGGCAATCCTCGGCGTATTTAAAATTTGCGACAACAAAAAATAATTTTTTGAGAAATTTACTATAGAAAAGGCAATCCTTGGCGTATTTAAAATTTGCGACAGTAAAAAACTATTTTTTGAAAAATTTACTATAGAAAAGGCCATACCCGCCGTATTCAAAATTTGCGAAAATCAAAATGATTTTTTGAAAAATGTACTATAGAAAAGGCTATACTCGGCGTATTTAAAATTTGCGAAAATAGAAATTATTTTTTGAAAAATTTACTATAGAAAAGGCAATTATCGGCGTAATTAAAATTTGCGACAGTAAAAAATAATTGTTTGAAAAATTTACTATAGAAAACCAATCCTCGGCGTTTTTAAAGTTTGTCAGATTTGAAAATAATTTTTTGAAAAATTTATTATAGAAAAGGCCATACTCGCCATATTTAAAAGTGGCGACAGAAGAAAATAATTTTTGGAAAAATTTACAATAGAAAAGGCAATACTCGGCGTATTTAAAATTTGCTACAGTAAAATATAATTTTTTGCAAAATTTACTATAGAAAAGGCAATACCTGGCGTATTTAAAATTTGCGAGGGTAGAAAATAATTTGTCGGAAAATTTACTATAGAAAAGGCAATCCTCGGCGTATTTTAAATTTTCGACAGTAGAATATTATTTTTTGAATAATTTACTATAGAAATGCCATACTCTGCGTATTTAAAATTTGCGACAGTAATAAATGATTTTTGAAAAATTTACTATACTAAAGGCAAACCTCGGTGTATTTAAAATTTGCGACAGTAAAAAATTATTTTTTGAAAAATTTACTATATAACAGGCAATCCTCGGCGTATTTAAAATATGCGAACGTAAAAAATAATTTTTCGAAAAATTTACTATAGAAAAGGCAATCCTCGCCATATTTAAAATTTGAGACAGTAAAAAAAAATTTTGGCAAAAATTTACTATACAAAAGGCAATCCTCGGCGTATTTAAAATTTGCGACAGTAACAATCATTTTTTGAAAAATTTACAATAGAAAAGGCAATACCTGGCGTATTTAAAATTTGCGAGGGTAGAAAATAATTTGTTGGAAAATTTACTACAGAAAAGGCAATCCTCGGCGTATTTTAAATTTTCGACAGTAAAATATTATTTTTTGAAAAATTTACAATAGAAAAGGCAATCCCTGGCGTATTTAAAATATGCGACGGTAGAAAAGAATTTGTTGTAAAATTTACTATAGAAAAGGTCATACTCGCCGTATTTAAAATTTGCGACAGAAAAAAACCATTTTTTGACAAATTTACTATAGAAAAGGAAATCCTCGGCATATTTCAAATTTGCGACGGTAAAATTTATTTTTTGAAAAATTTACTATAGAAAGGCCAAACTCGGTGTATTTAAAATTTGCTACAGTAAAAAATTATTTTTTGAAAATTTACTATAGTAAAGGCAATCCTCGGCGTATTTAAAATTTGCGACAGTAATAAATAATTTTTTAAAATATTTACTATCGCAAAGTCAAAACTCGGCGTATTTAAAATTTGCGACATTAAAAAATTAGTTTTTGAAAAATTTACTATATAAAAAGCAAACCTCGTCGTATTTAAAATTTGCGAACGTAAATAATAATTTTTCGAAAAATTTACTATAGAAACGGCAATCCTTGGCGTATTTAAAATTTGCGGCAGTAAAAAATAATTCTTGATAAATTTACTATAGAAAGGCAATCCTCGGCGTATTTAAAATTTGCGAACGTAAAAAATAATTTTTCGAAAAGTTTACTATAGAAAAGGCAATCCTCGGCGTATTTAAAATTTGCGACAGCTAAAATTATTTTTTGAAAAATTTACTACAGAAATGCAATACTCGGCGTATTTAAAATTTGCGACAGTAATAAATAATTTTTTAAAAAATTTACAATAGTAAAGGCAAACATCGGTGTATTTAAAATTTGCGACTGTAAAAAATTATTTTTTGAAAAATTTACTATATAACAGCCAATCCTCGGCAGATTTAAAATTTGCGAACGTAAAAAATAATTTTTCGAAAAATTTACTATAGAAAAGGCAATCCTCGCCGTATTTAAAATTTGAGACAGTAAAAAAAATTTTTGGCTAAAATTTACTATACAAAAGGCAATCCTCGGCGTATTTAAAATTTGCGAGGGTAGAAAATAATTTGTCGGAAAATTTACTATAGAAAAGGCAATCCTCGGCGTATTTTAAATTTTCGACAGTAGAATATTATTTTTTGAATAATTTACTATAGAAATGCCATACTCTGCGTATTTAAAATTTGCGACAGTAATAAATAATTTTTGAAAAATTTACTATACTAAAGGCAAACCTCGGTGTATTTAAAATTTGCGACAGTAAAAAATTATTTTTTGAAAAATTTACTATATAACAGGCAATCCTCGGCGTATTTAAAATTTGAGATAGTAACAATCATTTTTTGAAAAATTTACAATAGAAAAGGCAATACCTGGCGTATTTAAAATTTGCGAGGGTAGAAAATAATTTGTTGGAAAATTTACTACAGAAAAGGCAATCCTCGGCGTATTTTAAATTTTCGACAGTAAAATATCATTTTTTGAAAAATTTACAATAGAAAAGGCAATCCCTGGCGTATTTAAAATATGCGACGGTAGAAAAGAATTTGTTGTAAAATTTACTATAGAAAAGGTCATACTCGCCGTATTTAAAATTTGCGACAGAAAAAAACCATTTTTTGACAAATTTACTATAGAAAAGGAAATCCTCGGCATATTTCAAATTTGCGACGGTAAAATTTATTTTTTGAAAAATTTACTATAGAAAGGCCAAACTCGGTGTATTTAAAATTTGCTACAGTAAAAAATTATTTTTTGAAAATTTACTATAGAAAAGGCAATCCTCGGCGTATTTAAAATTTGCGACAGTAATAAATAATTTTTTAAAATATTTACTATAGCAAAGTCAAAACTCGGCGTATTTAAAATTTGCGACATTAAAAAATTAGTTTTTGAAAAATTTACTATATAAAAAGCAAACCTCGTCGTATTTAAAATTTGTGAACGTAAATAATAATTTTTCGAAAAATTTACTATAGAAACGGCAATCCTCGGCGTATTTAAAATTTGCGACAGTAAAAAATAATTCTTGATAAATTTACTATAGAAAGGCAATCCTCGGCGTATTTAAAATTTGCGAACGTAAAAAATAATTTTTCGAAAAGTTTACTATAGAAAAGGCAATCCTCGGCGTATTTAAAATTTGCGACAGCTAAAATTATTTTTTGAAAAATTTACTACAGAAATGCAATACTCGGCGTATTTAAAATTTGCGACAGTAATAAATAATTTTTTAAAAAATTTACAATAGTAAAGGCAAACATCGGTGTATTTAAAATTTGCGACAGTAAAAAATTATTTTTTGAAAAATTTACTATATAACAGCCAATCCTCGGCAGATTTAAAATTTGCGAACGTAAAAAATAATTTTTCGAAAAATTTACTATAGAAAAGGCAATCCTCGCCGTATTTAAAATTTGCTACAGAAAAAAATAATTTTTTGTAAAATTTACAATAGAGAAGGCAATCCTCGGCGTATTTAAAATTTGCGACTGTAAAAAAAAAATTTGGGAAAAATTTACTATACAAAAGGCAATCCTCGGCGTATTTAAAATTTGCGACAGTAAAAATAATTTTTTGAAAAATTTACAATAGAAAAGGCAACCCCTGGCGTATTTAAAATTTGCGAGGGTAGAAAATAATTTGTTGGAAAATTTACTATATAAAAGGCAATCCTCGGCGTATTTTAAATTTTCGACAGTAAGAGCTCATTTTTTTAAAAATTTACAATAGAAAAGGTAATCCCTGGCCTATTTAAAATTTGCGACGGTATAAAATAATTTGTTGAAAAATTTACTATAGAAAAGGCACTCTTCGGGTTATTTTAAGTTTTCGACAGTAAAAATAATTTTTTGAAAAATTTTCAATAGAAAAGGCAATCCCTGGCGTATTCAAAATTTCCGACGGTATAAAATAATTTGTTGAAAAATTTACTATAGAAAAGGCAATCTTCGGGTTATTTAAAATTTGCGACAGAAAAAAACAATTTTTTGAAAAATTTACTATTGAAAAGGCAATCCTCGGCGTAATTAAAATTTGTGACAGTAAAAAATAATTTTTTGAAAATTTACTATAGAAAAGGCAATCCTCGGCGTTTTTAAAGTTTGCCACAGTTAAATATAATTTTTCGAAAAATTTACTATAGACAAGGTCATACTCGCCGTATTTAAAATTTGCGACAGAAAAAAATAATTTTTTGAAAAATTTACAATAGAAAAGGCAATCCTCGGCGTATTTAAAATTTGCGACAGTAAAAAAGAATTCTTTGAAAAATTTACTATAGAAAAGGCAATCCTCGGCGTATTTAAAATTTTCGACAGTAAAAATAATTTTTTGAAAAATTTTCAATAGAAAAGGCAATCCCTGGCGTATTCAAAATTTGCGACGGTATAAAATAATTTGTTGAAAAATTTACTATAGAAAAGGCAATCTTCGGGTTATTTAAAATTTGCGACAGAAAAAAAACAATATTTTGAAAAATTTACTATTGAAAATGCAATCCTCGGCGTATTTAAAATTTGCGACAGAAATAAATTACTTTTTGAAAGATTTACTATAGAAAAGGCAACCTTCGGCGTATTTAAAATTTGCGACAGTAAAAAATTATTTTTTGAAATATTTACTATAGAAAGGGTACTCCTTGGCGTATCTAAAATTTGCGAACGTAAGAAATGATTTTTCGAAAAATTTACTATAGGAAAGGCAACCCTCGACGTATTTAAAATTTGCGACAGTAAAAACTAATTTTTTGAAAAATTTACTATAGAGAAGGCAATCCTTGGCGTATTTAGAATTTGCGACAGTAAAAAAGTATTTTTTGAAAAATTTACAATAGAAAAGGCAATCCCTGGCGTATTTAAAATTTGCGACGGTAGAAAAGAATTTGTTGTAAAATTTACTATAGAAAAGGTCATACTCGCCGTATTTAAAATTTGCGACAGAAAAAAACAATTTTTTTAAAAATTTACTATAGAAAAGGCAATCCTCGGCATATTTCGAATTTGCGACGGTAAAATTTATTTTTTGAAAAATTTACTATAGAAAAGGCAATATTCGGCGTAATTAAAATTTGCGACAGTAAAAAATAATTTTTTGAAAAATTTACTATAGAAAAGGCAATCCTCGGCGTTTTTAAAGTTTGCCACAGTTAAATATAATTTTTCGAACAATTTACTATAGACAAGGTCATACTCGCCGTATTTAAAATTTGCGACAGAAAAAAATAATTTTTTGAAAAATTTACAATAGAAAAGGCAATCCTCGGCGTATTTAAAATTTGCGACAATACAAAATAATTTTTTGAGAAATTTACTATAGAAAAGGCAATCCTCGGCGTTTTCAAAGTTTGCCACAGTTAAATATAATTTTTCGAACAATTTACTATAGACAAGGTCATACTCGCCGTATTTAAAATTTGCGACAGAAAAAAATAATTTTTTGAAAAATTTACAATGGAAAAGGCAATCCTCGGCGTATTTAAAATTTGCGAAAGTAAAAAATAATTCTTTGAAAAATTTACTACAGAAAAGGCAATTCCTCGTCGTATTTAAAATTTGCGACAGTAAAAAAAAATTCTTTGAAATATTTACTATATAAAGGGTAATCCTAGGCGTATCTAAAATTTGCGAACGTAAAAAATGATTTTTCGAAAAATTTACTATAGAAATGGCAACCCTGGGCGTATTTAAAATTTTGCGACAGTAAAAAATATTTTTTTGAAAAATTTACTATAGAGAAGGCAATCCTTGGCGTATTTAAAATTTGTGACAGTAAAAATTTATTTTTTGAAAAATTTACTATAGAAAAGGCCGTACTCGCCGTTTTCAAAATTTGCAAAAATAAAAATTATTTTTTGAAAAATTTACTATAGAAAAGGCAATCCTCTGCGCATTTAAAATTTGCGACAGTAAAAAATTATTTTTTGAAAAATTTACTATAGAAAATGCAATCTTCGGCGTATTAATATTTGCGACAGTAAAAAATTATTTTTTGAAAAACTTACTATAGAAAAGGCCATACCCTCCGTGTTTAAAATTTTGCGACAGAAAAAAATAATTTTTTGAAAAGTTTACAATAGAAAAGGCAATCCTCGGCGTATTTAAAATTTGCGACAATACAAAATAATTTTTTGAGAAATTTACTATAGAAAAGGCAATCCTTGGCGTATTTAAAATTTACGACAGTAAAAAAGTATTTTTTGAAAAATTTACTATAGAAAAGGCCATACCCGCCGTATTCAAAATTTGCGAAAATCGAAATTATTTTTTGAAAAATTTACTATAGAAAAGGCTATACTCGGCGTATTTAAAATTTGCGAAAATAGAAATTATTTTTTTAAAAAATTACTATAGAAAGGGCAATCCTCGGCGTAATTAAAATTTTGCGATAGTAAAAAATAATTTTCTGAAAATATTTACTATATAAAACCAATCCTCGGCGTTTTTAAAGTTTGCCACATTTGAAAATAATTTTTTGAAAAATTTATTATAGAAAAGGCCATACTCGCCATATTTAAAAGTGGCGACAGAAGAAAAATAATTTTTGGAAAAATTTACAATAGAAAAGGCAATACTCGGCGTATTTAAAATTTGCTACAGTAAAATATAATTTTTTGCAAAATTTACTATAGAAAAGGCAATACCTGGCGTATTTAAAATTTGCGAGGGTAGAAAATAATTTGTCGGAAAATTTACTATAGAAAAGGCAATCCTCGGCGTATTTTAAATTTCGACAGTAGAATATTATTTTTTGAATAATTTACTATAGAAATGCCATACTCTGCGTATTTAAAATTTGCGACAGTAATAAATGATTTTTGAAAAATTTACTATACTAAAGGCAAACCTCGGTGTATTTAAAATTTGCGACAGTAAAAAATTATTTTTTGAAAAATTTACAATAAACAGGCAATTCTCGGCGTATTTAAAATATGCGAACGTAAAAAATAATTTTTCGAAAAATTTACTATAGAAAAGGCAATCCTCGCCGTATTTAAAATTTGAGACAGTAAAAAAAATTTTTGGCAAAAATTTACTATACAAAAGGCAATCCTCGGCGTATTTAAAATTTGCGACAGTAACAATCATTTTTTGAAAAATTTACAATAGAAAAGGCAATACCTGGCGTATTTAAAATTTGCGAGGGTAGAAAATAATTTGTTGGAAAATTTACTACAGAAAAGGCAATCCTCGGCGTATTTTAAATTTTCGACAGTAAAATATTATTTTTTGAAAAATTTACAATAGAAAAGGCAATCCCTGGCGTATTTAAAATATGCGACGGTAGAAAAGAATTTGTTGTAAAATTTACTATAGAAAAGGTCATACTCGCCGTATTTAAAATTTGCGACAGAAAAAAACCATTTTTTGACAAATTTACTATAGAAAAGGAAATCCTCGGCATATTTCAAATTTGCGACGGTAAAATTTATTTTTTGAAAAATTTACAATAGAAAGGCCAAACTCGGTGTATTTAAAATTTGCTACAGTAAAAAATTATTTTTTGAAAATTTACTATAGTAAAGGCTATCCTCGGCGTATTTAAAATTTGCGACAGTAATAAATAATTTTTTAATATTTACTATAGCAAAGTCAAAACTCGGCGTATTTAAAATTTGCGACATTAAAAAATTAGTTTTTGAAAAATTTACTATATAAAAAGCAAACCTGGTCGTATTTAAAATTTGCGAACGTAAATAATAATTTTTCGAAAAATTTACTATAGAAACGGCAATCCTCGGCGTATTTAAAATTTGCGACAGTAAAAAATATTCTTGATAAATTTACTATAGAAAGGCAATCCTCGGCGTATTTAAAATTTGCGAACGTAAAAAATAATTTTTCGAAAAGTTTACTATAGAAAAGGCAATCCTCGGCGTATTTAAAATTTGCGACAGCTAAAATTATTTTTTGAAAAATTTACTACAGAAATGCAATACTCGGCGTATTTAAAAATTTGCGACAGTAATAAATAATTTTTTAAAAAATTTACAATAGTAAAGGCAAACATCGGTGTATTTAAAATTTGCGACAGTAAAAAATTATTTTTTGAAAAATTTACTATATAACAGCCAATCCTCGGCAGATTTAAAATTTTGCGAACGTAAAAAATAATTTTTCGAAAAATTTACTATAGAAAAGGCAATCCTCGCGGTATTTAAATTTGAGACAGTAAAAAAAATTTTTGGCTAAAATTTACTATACAAAAGGCAATCCTCGGCGTATTTAAAATTTGCGAGGGTAGAAAATAATTTGTCGGAAAATTTACTATAGAAAAGGCAATCCTCGGCGTATTTTAAATTTCGACAGTAGAATATTATTTTTTGAATAATTTACTATAGAAATGCCATACTCTGCGTATTTAAAATTTGCGACAGTAATAAATAATTTTTGAAAAATTTACTATACTAAAGGCAAACCTCGGTGTATTTAAATTTGCGACAGTAAAAAATTATTTTTTGAAAAATTTACTATATAACAGGCAATCCTCGGCGTATTTAAAATATGCGAACGTAAAAAATAATTTTTCGAAAAATTTACTATAGAAGAGGCAATCCTCGCCGTATTTAAAATTTGAGACAGTAAAAAAAATGTTTGGCAAAAATTTACTATACAAAAGGCAATCCTCGGCGTATTTAAAATTTGAGATAGTAACAATCATTTTTTGAAAAATTTACAATAGAAAAGGCAATACCTGGCGTATTTAAAATTTGCGAGGGTAGAAAATAATTTGTTGGAAAAATTTACTACAGAAAAGGCAATCCTCGGCGTATTTTAAATTTTCGACAGTAAAATATCATTTTTTGAAAAATTTACAATAGAAAAGGCAATCCCTGGCGTATTTAAAATATGCGACGGTAGAAAAGAATTTTGTTGTAAAATTTACTATAGAAAAGGTCATACTCGCCGTATTTAAAATTTGCGACAGAAAAAAACATTTTTTGACAAATTTACTATGGAAAAGGAAATCCTCGCATATTTCAAATTTGCGACGGTAAAATTTATTTTTTGAAAAATTTACTATAAAAAGGCCAAACTCGGTGTATTTAAAATTTGCTACAGTAAAAAATTATTTTTTGAAAATTTACTATAGAAAAGGCAATCCTCGGCGTATTTAAAATTTGCGACAGTAATAAATAATTTTTTAAAAAATTTACAATAGTAAAGGCAAACATCGGTGTATTTAAAATTTGCGACAGTAAAAAATTATTTTTTGAAAAATTTACTATATAACAGCCAATCCTCGGCAGATTTAAAATTTGCGAACGTAAAAAATAATTTTTCGAAAAATTTACTATAGAAAAGGCAATTCCTCGCCGTATTTAAAATTTGCTACAGAAAAAAATAATTTTTTGTAAAATTTACAATAGAGAAGGCAATCCTCGGCGTATTTAAAATTTGCGACTGTAAAAAAAAAATTTGGGAAAAATTTACTATACAAAAGGCAATCCTCGGCGTATTTAAAATTTGCGACAGTAAAAATAATTTTTTGAAAAATTTACAATAGAAAAGGCAACCCCTGGCGTATTTAAAATTTGCGAGGGTAGAAAATAATTTGTTGGAAAATTTACTATATAAAAGGCAATCCTCGGCGTATTTTAAATTTTCGACAGTAAGAGCTCATTTTTTTAAAAATTTACAATAGAAAAGGTAATCCCTGGCCTATTTAAAATTAGCGACGGTATAAAATAATTTGTTGAAAAATTTACTATAGAAAAGGCAATCCCTGGCGTATTTAAAATATGCGACGGTAGAAAAGAATTTGTTGTAAAATTTACTATAGAAAAGGTCATACTCGCCGTATTTAAAATTTGCGACAGAAAAAAACCATTTTTTGACAAATTTACTATGGAAAAGGAAATCCTCGGCATATTTCAAATTTGCGACGGTAAAATTTATTTTTTGAAAAATTTACTATAGAAAGGCCAAACTCGGTGTATTTAAATTTGCTACAGTAAAAAATTATTTTTGAAAATTTACTATAGAAAAGGCAATCCTCGGCGTATTTTAAATTTGCGACAGTAATAAATAATTTTTTTAAAAAAATTTACAATAGTAAAGGCAAACATCGGTGTATTTAAAATTTGCGACAGTAAAAAATTATTTTTGAAAAATTTACTATATAACAGCCAATCCTCGGCAGATTTAAAATTTGCGAACGTAAAAAATAATTTTTCGAAAAATTTACTATAGAAAAGGCAATCCTCGCCGTATTTAAAATTTGCTACAGAAAAAAATAATTTTTTGTAAAATTTACAATAGAGAAGGCAATCCTCGGCGTATTTAAAATTTGCGACTGTAAAAAAAAAATTTGGGAAAAATTTACTATACAAAAGGCAATCCTCGGCGTATTTAAAATTTGCGACAGTAAAAATAATTTTTTGAAAAATTTACAATAGAAAAGGCAACCCCTGGCGTATTTAAAATTTGCGAGGGTAGAAAATAATTTGTTGGAAAATTTACTACAGAAAAGGCAATCCTCGGCGTATTTTAAATTTTCGACAGTAAAATATTATTTTTTGAAAAATTTACAATAGAAAAGGCAATCCCTGGCGTATTTAAAATATGCGACGGTAGAAAAGAATTTGTTGTAAAATTTACTATAGAAAAGGTCATACTCGCCGTATTTAAAATTTGCGACAGAAAAAAAAACCATTTTTTGACAAATTTACTATAGAAAAGGAAATCCTCGGCATATTTCAAATTTGCGACGGTAAATTTATTTTTTGAAAAATTTACTATAGAAAGGCCAAACTCGGTGTATTTAAAATTTGCTACAGTAAAAAATTATTTTTTGAAAATTTACTATAGTAAAGGCAATCCTCGGCGTATTTAAAATTTGCGACAGTAATAAATAATTTTTTAAAATATTTACTATCGCAAAGTCAAAACTCGGCGTATTTAAAATTTGCGACATTAAAAAAATTTAGTTTTTGAAAAATTTACTATATAAAAAGCAAACCTCGTCGTATTTAAAATTTGCGAACGTAAATAATAATTTTTCGAAAAATTTACTATAGAAACGGCAATCCTCGGCGTATTTAAAATTTGCGGCAGTAAAAAATAATTCTTGATAAATTTACTATAGAAAGGCAATCCTCGGCGTATTTAAAATTTGCGAACGTAAAAAATCAATTTTTCGAAAAGTTTACTATAGAAAAGGCAATCCTCGGCGTATTTAAAATTTGGCGACAGCTAAAATTATTTTTGAAAAATTTACTACAGAAATGCAATACTCGGCGTATTAAAATTTGCGACAGTAATAAATAATTTTTTAAAAAATTTACAATAGTAAAGGCAAACATCGGTGTATTTAAAATTTGCGACTGTAAAAAATTATTTTTTGAAAAATTTACTATATAACAGCCAATCCTCGGCAGATTTAAAATTTGCGAACGTAAAAAATAATTTTTCGAAAAATTTACTATAGAAAAGGCAATCCTCGCCGTATTTAAAATTTGAGACAGTAAAAAAAATTTTTGGCTAAAATTTACTATACAAAAGGCAATCCTCGGCGTATTTAAAATTTGCGAGGGTAGAAAATAATTTGTCGGAAAATTTACTATAGAAAAGGCAATCCTCGGCGTATTTTAAATTTTCGACAGTAGAATATTATTTTTTGAATAATTTACTATAGAAATGCCATACTCTGCGTATTTAAAATTTGCGACAGTAATAAATAATTTTTGAAAAATTTACTATACTAAAGGCAAACCTCGGTGTATTTAAAATTTGCGACAGTAAAAAATTATTTTTTGAAAAATTTACTATATAACAGGCAATCCTCGGCGTATTTAAATTTGAGATAGTAACAATCATTTTTTGAAAAATTTACAATAGAAAAGGCAATACCTGGCGTATTTAAAATTTGCGAGGGTAGAAAATAATTTGTTGGAAAATTTACTACAGAAAAGGCAATCCTCGGCGTATTTTAAATTTTCGACAGTAAAATATCATTTTTTGAAAAATTTACAATAGAAAAGGCAATCCCTGGCGTATTTAAAATATGCGACGGTAGAAAAGAATTTGTTGTAAAATTTACTATAGAAAAGGTCATACTCGCCGTATTTAAAATTTGCGACAGAAAAAAACCATTTTTTGACAAATTTACTATAGAAAAGGAAATCCTCGGCATATTTCAAATTTGCGACGGTAAAATTTATTTTTTGAAAAATTTACTATAGAAAGGCCAAACTCGGTGTATTTAAAATTTGCTACAGTAAAAAATTATTTTTTGAAAAATTTACTATAGAAAAGGCAATCCTCGGCGTATTTAAAATTTGCGACAGTAATAAATAATTTTTTAAAATATTTACTATAGCAAAGTCAAAACTCGGCGTATTTAAAATTTGCGACATTAAAAAATTAGTTTTTGAAAAATTTACTATATAAAAAGCAAACCTCGTCGTATTTAAAATTTGTGAACGTAAATAATAATTTTTTCGAAAAATTTACTATAGAAACGGCAATCCTCGGCGTATTTAAAATTTGCGACAGTAAAAAATAATTCTTGATAAATTTACTATAGAAAGGCAATCCTCGGCGTATTTAAAATTTGCGAACGTAAAAAATAATTTTTCGAAAAGTTTACTATAGAAAAGGCAATCCTCGGCGTATTTAAAATTTGCGACAGCTAAAATTATTTTTGAAAAATTTACTACAGAAATGCAATACTCGGCGTATTTAAAATTTGCGACAGTAATAAATAATTTTTTAAAAAATTTACAATAGTAAAGGCAAACATCGGTGTATTTAAAATTTGCGACAGTAAAAAATTATTTTTTGAAAAATTTACTATATAACAGCCAATCCTCGGCAGATTTAAAATTTGCGAACGTAAAAAATAATTTTTCGAAAAATTTACTATAGAAAAGGCAATCCTCGCCGTATTTAAAATTTGCTACAGAAAAAAAATAATTTTTTGTAAAATTTACAATAGAGAAGGCAATCCTCGGCGTATTTAAAATTTGCGACTGTAAAAAAAAAATTTGGGAAAAATTTACTATACAAAAGGCAATCCTCGGCGTATTTAAAATTTGCGACAGTAAAAATAATTTTTTGAAAAATTTACAATAGAAAAGGCAACCCCTGGCGTATTTAAAATTTGCGAGGGTAGAAAATAATTTGTTGGAAAATTTACTAATATAAAAGGCAATCCTCGGCGTATTTTAAATTTTCGACAGTAAGAGCTCATTTTTTTAAAAATTTACAATAGAAAAGGTAATCCCTGGCCTATTTAAAATTTGCGACGGTATAAAATAATTTGTTGAAAAATTTACTATAGAAAAGGCACTCTTCGGGTTATTTTAAGTTTTCGACAGTAAAAATAATTTTTTGAAAAATTTTCAATAGAAAAGGCAATCCCTGGCGTATTCAAAATTTCCGACGGTATAAATAATTTGTTGAAAAATTTACTATAGAAAAGGCAATCTTCGGGTTATTAAAATTTGCGACAGAAAAAAACAATTTTTTGAAAAATTTACTATTGAAAAGGCAATCCTCGGCGTAATTAAAATTTGTGACAGTAAAAAATAATTTTTTGAAAATTTACTATAGAAAAGGCAATCCTCGGCGTTTTTAAAGTTTGCCACAGTTAAATATAATTTTTCGAAAAATTTACTATAGACAAGGTCATACTCGCCGTATTTAAAATTTGCGACAGAAAAAAATAATTTTTTGAAAAATTTACAATAGAAAAGGCAATCCTCGGCGTATTTAAAATTTGCGACAGTAAAAAAGAATTCTTTGAAAATTTACTATAGAAAAGGCAATCCTCGGCGTATTTAAAATTTTCGACAGTAAAAATAATTTTTTGAAAAATTTTTCAATAGAAAAGGCAATCCCTGGCGTATTCAAAATTTGCGACGGTATAAAATAATTTGTTGAAAAATTTACTATAGAAAAGGCAAATCTTCGGGTTATTTAAAATTTGCGACAGAAAAAAAACAATATTTTGAAAAATTTACTATTGAAAATGCAATCCTCGGCGTATTTAAAATTTGCGACAGAAATAAATTACTTTTTGAAAGATTTACTATAGAAAAGGCAACCTTCGGCGTATTTAAAATTTGCGACAGTAAAAAATTATTTTTTGAAATATTTACTATAGAAAGGGTACTCCTTGGCGTATCTAAAATTTGCGAACGTAAGAAATGATTTTCGAAAATTTTACTATAGGAAAGGCAAACCCTCGACGTATTTAAAATTTGCGACAGTAAAAACTAATTTTTTGAAAAATTTACTATAGAGAAGGCAATCCTTGGCGTATTTAGAATTTGCGACAGTAAAAAAGTATTTTTTGAAAAATTTACAATAGAAAAGGCAATCCCTGGCGTATTTAAAATTTGCGACGGTAGAAAAGAATTTGTTGTAAAATTTACTATAGAAAAGGTCATACTCGCCGTATTAAAAATTTGCGACAGAAAAAAAACAATTTTTTTAAAAATTTACTATAGAAAAGGCAATCCTCGGCATATTTCGAATTTGCGACGGTAAAATTTATTTTTTGAAAAATTTACTATAGAAAAGGCAATATTCGGCGTAATTAAAATTTGCGACAGTAAAAAAATAATTTTTTGAAAAATTTACTATAGAAAAGGCAATCCTCGGCGTTTTTAAAGTTTGCCACAGTTAAATATAATTTTTCGAAAAATTTACTATAGAAAAGGCAATCCTCGCCGTATTTAAAATTTGCTACAGAAAAAAATATTTTTTGTAAAATTTACAATAGAGAAGGCAATCCTCGGCGTATTTAAAATTTGCGACTGTAAAAAAAAAATTTGGGAAAAATTTACTATACAAAAGG